>OOFE01050180.1:0-10083 GCA_900323365.1 Monocentris japonica
AATCCGTGGTTCTGGCCGTGGGCTGGTGCACAAAGATGAAAAAAGCAGGGGAACCTTTGAAGCGAGGGAATGTTCCTTGCATTCGTGAAGGAGGCAGCACAGACAGCCATGATGGTAGAGAACAACTGGGGCAGGTGCAACGTATTTCCTTCACATCTGAGAGCCCTTGTCTCCACTCTACCCCATACGGCTTATTGGTGCAGCACGTATTTAGAGTGCTCCCTTTTCCCAGCCCTGACACAAATGAGATGAGCGTGGTACAGTCTCTTAATCCCCAGTGCCTTGTAAAGCCTTTGAAAGGAATACTTACTGCGGAATAAACTGTCGTTCACAGTCTTAAAGCATTGGCTATCTGCTCTGAGGGATAGACAACTTCCTGCACACAGCATCCAGTAGAGTTAGCATCAGCAGATTTAGCTGAAGAGGAAAAGTGTATAAGAGGATATCACAGGATCTTATTGAACCTTAATGACCTGCTGAAACCCTGCTGGGGGACTAATGGATTCAGCACTCTGTTGTGACTGCCTCGTGTGCCTGTTATAACCATGGCCCACTTACTCACAGCTCTGTGTGGCTGGAGAAAATACAGCCAGCCACATCACCTCTCAGCCATCTCTCAGTGGTATTACACATGATCTCACTACACGCACAACACTAACACGCCCTGGTCCCTACACCCGGCCGTACAAGACCCACAACCACAATGCGCACGAAACGGCACAAAGATGTCTGCAGTGGCAAAAAGGGAAGGCCCATTAAGCATGAAAGAAAAACTCATTTAGGTGGATAACTTAATATGCAGTCCTCAAATTTACCACAGCAAACACATCCACTACGAAGACAATACATTAAAACACTTTGAAAAAATCACATTGGGAAAAGTCATCATCATTAAAGCACACTAAGTATCTGAGATGAATTATGCTCCTTGCATCAAAAGACAGCAGAAATAACATTGAGAGGATGTCCTTTCTCTTTTATTCTCTGGCAGCACCCTGCTGGGAAACTTGAAATTACCCTCTGTCTGGCTATCCTCCACTAATAATAATCATAAAGGTTTTTTCTCCCTGGTTATACAAAGAACTCTCAATTAGCATAACTCGTCCTCTGTGTCAGAACAAACAGGAGAACACCCTACGGCCCACCACCGTTTCACTCTCAAGCTGTTGTTTTTTTCCCCCCTCTGTGAGTTAATGAAGATGTGTGTGAATAAAGATAACTGGTGGTGGTGGTGGTGCAGGTGGAAAGAGCTCGGAGGTAGCGCGGGGCTTGGCATGCTGCCCTCTGCAGGCCCCCGCAGGGACTGCAGTGCTGTAAAAGCCTCAACAGAGAAGAGGTGACACATTCCCTCTGACACAGCCTGAAGCCCAGATTAAAGATGTATGTTTAGGGCAGATCAAATAGAATGCTGACGCCACAAACGTACAGACAAAACAACACACCAAAAAGATTTGAAATAAAACCATACATATGCCTGAGGCTTTGTCTGAGCCTGGAGTCGTGGAGGCTGATAACGTCCATCAAGCCCACTATCATCAAAAGAAACAGACATCACGAGAACACAAGCTAGCGGTTGTGATTTTGTGTGGTTTAAGGACGATGCTGTCCTGAGGGGAAACCATGAAAGAAGCTGTGAGAAAAATGGTGTCACATGGTTGGTGTAGGATTCTCTTCATGTAAATGAGTGTATAATAGGAGTGAGTTGCCGCCAAGGGAAGGCAAACGGTCCTTACAGCCTCATAAGTGTGTAGTGAAGCCTGGGAAATGCACTTGTCGTATATAGAAATGTACAACAGAAAAAAAATGCACAGAACTGTGAGAGGAAAGGGAACACATTAAAAGCTGAGGAACAAAGACGGGGAAGTGTGTGTTATGTACTACTGAGTGCTGATGAAAGTGCCTGTAAGTCCTCAAGGGTTCAGCAGTAAACACTACAAACAGACAATCCCCAGAGAGCCCCATCACCTCCCTCCTTCTTTTCCTCCCCCCTCTCTCTGAGGAAATTCTCTTTGGAGAGGAGAGGGAACACCATTAAGACCACACTGTGGGCGGTGGCACAGCATTTTTGAAATCAAACCAAATGCCAGTAACCCCCCCACGGCTTGAATAGATTCACCGGTTCTGCTGACTAGTGCTCTATCGAGTATCCACAACATCTTATACTCTGGAAAAAGTCACAGCTGAAGGTGTGAAGTGGACACCCAGCTACCACATGACACAGTGATATCCAATCACTGAACAACGTTTTGACACATCAGCAGCACTCCAGCGGGCCTGCGTCGACTCAAGTGTCCACATTCCTTCTCAGTGGGCCCTGAGCCCAGGCAGGAACACACATACACACACACACACACACACACACACACAGGCATGTACAACGTGCAGGGTGGAGCACTGTTTCCTGTGAGAAGTGGAGATGAAAGGTCACATTATGGTGTCAGATTAGACATGGCTTTGAGTCTGGCCCTCTCAGAGCTCCGTCAGACACATTAGAGGGACATGTTTTCCCATCGCCTCATTTGAGGTGCGCTTGTGAGCCTTGTGAAATCCTCTCCCCTCCTAACATCCCACTTCCACTGCCTCAGGCACTCACAAAGAAAGAGAAGTGAGAGTGAGAAAGAGAGAGAGAACGAGAGCGAGGGAGAGGATTTCACGAATGCCTTCATCATTTAAACGGCTGTGCTGTCGCTGGAGCGCAGCATGAATAATTCAGCGAGACTGCTCCTTCTTCAAACAGACAAATAGAACAGGATTACGCCTCCACCGAGCAAACGGTAAACACCACAATCAAAACAACAGAATTAATTAGGTAATTAGGGAGACAAAATAAATGTGAAATAATGATAAACTCTTCCGAGACCGCAGCTGCAACTCTGTTACAGATTCAAGAGTTCAGAATACAGCCACTTTTAAAATGATGAGATTCAATATGTGATCCAGATCCAAGCATACCGCTGAGAAGTCATTTGAAAAGTGTCTTTGCACGAGAGCCTTTCACAAATTCATATGACACCAATCAATCAGTGGTGATGTATGTTGTAAGCCTCCATTGATTACCAGGAGATCCAGCTTCTCTTTGAATGTGTGAGTGGTTTACTCAAGCGTTGGGGCAGAATGGACCCATAGTTTGATTTCCAGTGGGATCTGAAAGTTGCAATGGGATTATGAATCTTGCCTGGCAATAATATATTTGTATATACACATAATTGATATACTGGGGGAAAAAAAAACAGATGGGTGCTTATATAATTGAAAAATGAACAGAAATCCAGCTCAAGGATTTGTAGTTCATTTGCAGTCTAGAGTCAAGCAGGCATTTATCTACTTCTCATTCCAGCTGGAGTATTTCACTGCTCTACAGACGATTAAAAGTATAAGTAAAGAGAATCCTCTTCATCTCTGAAAAATCCAGCCGTGAAGAACAAGTGACAAAAGCATACAGCATACCAGCCCTACAGAGAATTTTGTTTGCCTCGTGATCAGGAAAGGTCAGAGCTAAACCTTTTGCTAGCAGCAATTAATGTCTCCTACTCATGGTGCTAGAAGTACAGCGATCATCAGCCGACATCCTCAGCTTTCATCGGCTGACAGAGCCTGGCACAGGGCTTAGGTGAATATGAACTGTCCATTTCGAGCAATATTTAAACCACATTTCCAATTTGTAGCCCTTGAACAGCAGTTTAGGACGGGAAGAGGAGGTTGAAGCGTAATGACAGCTTCTCTTGGGTTTATTGAAAATGATGAATACTCAGAAGAGGGGGTTGCTCAATGTGAATTCATGAATTTGAAAGAGATTATTTAAGCAGAGATCAATTTAAAAGTCCAACAGCTCAACGTTGATGCAGTGCTTCAAGGGCAAAAAATGACTGAGCGAGAACCGGTGGAAAAAAGACATCCCTTCGACAGCCTGAAAAGCCCTTTGCCGCTGGAACAAATTAGCTCTCTAAATCTGATAATGCTTCCATCCAAACCAGTTTCATCAGCAATATCAGGGCTAGGGGACACTACATGGCGCACTAGAATGAAGAGACATTGTGTGAACTCTGTGCAGAATAATATAGCCTGTATATGTGGCACCAAAATGTAATGATGGATACCGAAGAGGATAAAAAACAAGCCTTGACGCCCACCAAAACACCAAGGGTCACCAAAACAAGCAGCAATGGCTTGGAGTGAATACAAGTTAACAGATGAACTGCTTCTAGACTGCTGGACTAACTGCACTGAATAAGAACAGCATTGAAGACAGCACTAAAGATGTTATAAGACAGACTGGATTACAGTGTTGCTATCAAAGAACCTCAGAAACAGATCCCCCAGTGTCGGAGGCAAGAGAAGAAAAACACATCACTAATAAATGAACATGAGATACAAAGAAAAAGGAAAATCTGGGACAAAAAGAATGAGGCGCACATATTTCGTGTGAATCCGGGAGTCAAATGGAATAGTGAATGAGACACTGCCTCTGTCCTGCAGGGGCAGGACGATTGTTTTTCTACAGCACAGCCACATCTCTGCCAGCACTCATTTACTGATCCCATTAATATCCCTACTCTGAGGAGGAGAGAGACAGCAGCCATGAAACAGCCTCCCCTCCTCCTCCTCCCCCTCCACCTCCCTCCATCCTCCATGTGCCAGTTCCACTGGGTCCCCCTCCCTCTCCTCTCATCTCCTCCTCTCTGTAGTTCAGTAATTGGGCTCAGCTCATTGTTATTCAAAACCCTGTAGAACCAATTAGCCACAGACCTCCTGACCCTGGGTTGCTATGTAATGGTGCAAGCTAAAGACTCGACGCGAGGAAGCTGAGAGCAAAGGTTTGAAATTCCTTTAGTTCCTGATTAATAATCCTGTCAGGGCGATCAGAGACATTAAAGAGAGACTCTGGTTCGGCTCCTGCTTTTATGGCTTCTCCCTCATTTCTGGGCTGTCCATTAAAGCTTAATGATGCCGAGGGTCGCTCTCTCTCCTCTGCCTTGTCAGATAAATGTACAGTTAACAGGATAATGAGGAATCCTGATCCTCCAGCGATCTGGGACAAAGCAGCCCGGCGACCCTGCTGGGGAGAAGTAGGGTAGCAGGGGAGGATGGACAGACAGCACAGGACAGAGGCAGGGTGGAGGGAATGGTGGAAGGAGAGGTCCGCCCGCCCCGGAGGGCAGGGATGAGAGAGAACGAGTGGATAAAACCTGGGGTGGAAGACAGCAATGAGAGGGATGCAGTTAACACCTCATGCAAGATTGATGAGGAGACCTTTGGTGTAGGAGGTGTAGGTGTGGAAGCTGCCTTGACAGCCTGGTACTACAAGTGGTTTGTTTAGAAGTGATACAAGGGGTCCAGATGTAGCAGTGCAACCTTGGATTGCCACTGAGGAGAAGCCATAATATTTTCATCAGCTACCCAGCAAGATTGTTTGTTTGCACCTGTTTATACAAACTGGCATGTGAGCATATGTCGAGAAACTGATTGTGCATAGCAGATCAACATGTTACAGGCTGAGGCTACATTTAAACACGGATGTGAACAGCTCTCCAAGGCATACACTATTGGTTTTTAATGCTAAATCAGTTCAACACTACTGATAACACATAATCTACCTATTACAAGCTTGTTGACTTTCTAGCTAGTTGTTAGTTTCAGTTTTATAGAACATATAATTGTATTAAATGCTCATGAGGCATAAAAGCAAGATTTCAAAATCTCTCCATATAAGGCATTCGACTTGTCTTGTTTGTGAATAATCTCTGCAGGCAGTTACAATTTTTGAACTAAGAGGGTTAGAATGAGTTTAGCTCACACCTGTTTTCTGAAACCTGTTTGGAAAAGACGTGATGTTTGCATTCCTAGTACTGAAGTGCTTATTTGGTTCAGTTCTCCACGCTTGGCCTGGAGATGTGGGAGGATTCACATGCTATGTTCTAAACACTGGCTGCTTCAAGCCCTCTGACACGGCTGCATAGTCTCCCAGTCTGCTATAAATCCTTTTACAACAAACTCCATAAAGCTTTGGTGCCTAAATATTTATGGGTGCCTGAGTTTCCCTTGAGGGCTGTTTTCTGTCAAAGTACCAACAGCACTAAGTCATGTGGAGCGGCTCCAGATCTCTTATCTGGGAGTTAGGGTAAAGGGCCTGGTGGTCTGGCCATCACCACCAGAAGAGGAACACACAGGGAGGAAGGGCCACTAATGAGTGTTTCTCCCTCCATCATCTCTCTCCAGTAGCCTCCTCTGTTAGTGGACTCAATTGACCCAACAAGCAAACATACTGCTGGGTGACCTTTGCTGACCAGACAGACAAACAAACAAACAAACTTTTCCATGTCAAAATTACCTAGCTCTCTCTGTCAGGAAGCACAAGGCAGTCAATGTAGGACAAACATGCTGGAAATACCAATAGAAATAAGACAGTCTAAAACCTGACTTGGTTGCCACATGACTCATGGTTCAGGAGGTCAGGGTGTTATCATAGCCCTTGCAGTACAAACATTCAGTCAGTTAGTGTGTGGATATGACAGAGTTGGAGAGACACTGAATAAATACAGGTGTACTGAGGGTGAATCCCATAGGTTGATGCCTGAAACGTGTCATTTTGCCCATCACAGTGGTGCTGTCAGCAGCTAAACAAGGTGGCTCCTTGAAACAAGTGTCTCTAAAAGCAGCAGCGGGCCTGATGAGTCCTTGAGCATCCTCCCAGTGCTGTGATTACTGACGTTTACCCTCTTTAATATGTGTAATTCCCATTTTCTCTGATTCATGAGTAAGAGCCCTCGGGGGACCACACTCGATGGCAGTCTGCCAAAGCCCTCCTGTAGGAAAGGCTCTAAGTCACTTCTCCCTCTGCAGTTAGATAGAGCATGACAGTTACAGGTTGTCTGACTCTCCTATTATTATAATTGCATCTTGGAGTACAGATGATAGCTTTATTATACAATGTTTTATGTTATGAGCTTCACACACAGGTGTGTGACACCATTTGAGTTCATGATTGCACACCTATAGCTACACTGAAAAACAGTAAGCTATGTTTCACAAACATTGGCTAATGCATTGCAAATTGCTGCGTATTGCAGGTGAAAGCCCATATAATGACCACTGCTCACGATTGTCAGCATACTGAACATAGAGGACACTAAGCCAAGTCTTTTCATAATCCATTTTCCATTACAATCACATAGTATTTTTGACACAACTCTACCTTGCCTCTTTATGGTCAGCTGAACAGGTCGCCACGTGAGTTAAGTCTCACATGGCGACACATCGGCTTAGGTGAAAAGAGCTATGAGGAAAGACAAAAAACCTCAGAAGCCTGTTTTCAAAATAATACTTCCAGCCTAAGTAAAACAACTAACATTACATTCGGAGACATGTCAATATATTGTGTTTCTACCACTTCCTGCCTGGAGGTATTCACCTCCAGCAGCAGAATGGATGTGAGAGGTAGTGGTTCCTTTTAACATCTAGTTACATTTTCTTTTCATCTCTGGTTTACTCTGCGCTACAGGCCAAATACAGAAGGCACACTGTTGGAGAACAGCTACATGATGACAGACCCACCAAGAATGTTGCCTTTACCGCTATATGTAATACAGCACCAGGGTTCCCTTATTAAGGAGTGAAATAATTTCCACCAAAGTGGTTGGTGGTGCTGACAGCTCAGATTAATGCTCTCTGTAAAACAGCCAGAATAACAACTGCTCCTGCACGCATCATGAAAACCAGTACGTTTGGCTGAGGGAAGCCTGCCAGCTCAACAAATTCATGCATATTTGGGTCTGTGAACATCTGCCAGCGCAAATAATTTATGCTGTTCTCTCAGCTAAGGGGCAATGAATCCCCTCTGAAAAGTTTGCTCCAACTTCTATGGTATGCCTCTGTGTCCCCCCCGTGTGTGAAGTGGTGCAGACACGCTCCAACCACAGACCAGGCTGTTGAGGAGGATCCTGAGGCGTGTGGGAAAGTCCCAGGCACCACTTCAGCCTACCAAAGGCCAACTGTTTCCTGTCCCTCTACAGACCCTGCAGGGTTAGAGCAGGCTGTCAAGGCCATATCCATAATATCCTCCATACTGCAGCGTGAATGGAGCCCTGCCTGGGGTGGGATCTCCACAGTAGCCCCAGACGCAGAGCAGAAATCTGCGCACTTCACCGTGGGGGCCCTCTAGACATTTTACCCTGCTGGAGCTGAGAATATCTTATGAGCACCACGGAGGTGGATCAAAACATTTGAGCTCACTGACACTGAGGCACTTCCTCGGGATAGCTCTGCTCCAACACAAAGGTATCAGGTGATTAAACATCCTTGGGGAGTCATATTGATATTCAAAGCACCGCCACCAACAGATGGCATATTAATCATTAATTGCTTCTCCTCCATTTTTGTCTGATCTAGAGCACAAAATTCTGGGCTAATTTAGCACCACCATACTGCTTGGTGTTGATAGCTATGTATGCATTAGCTTAGAGGAAACCTATCATTTACCTGCAAAATTACAATTATACACTTCTCTCCATTCCTGTAGTCAACAAAACCTATTGGACAAAACCTACAAAGCCTCAGACCACCTCTGTCAAATGTGTGTGTGCAAGCTGAGGCAAAAACTCTTCACCCCTCCCCAATACTCGCCTCTCTTCCTCACACGTTTCCTTCCAGTCCAAACTACTCCCCTCTCTTCAGTAGACTGGCAGGAGGTCAACATTAGGCCAATCTGCAGCAGCCCCAGAGGGAAGCCGCTGTCAACAAGCAACAAGGATAGCTTGAACACTGAGGGCAATACTGTGGCATGCCAAGGTCATAGGGAATCACTCAACCCAGAACTGACCAACAGCATAGTTGGAGGAGATGTAACTGTCATGGTTTAGGCCTCCTGATGAGATACCACTACTACATTAGTATAAATATGAAATGTGCTAACTATCATGTTGAAAAGTAAAGTTAGTTTAGTAATGGCAGGTTATTAATCTATTATATCTCTACACTCTAACAATTAAGATTGCATTTCCTCATTTCCACTGATACTTTGAATTAGAGTGTAATGTATAGTAAATGATTTAAATCAAGTATTTTGTTACCTTGTTGGCCTGCATGAATACAAACATCACAGGTCATCTCTGGTTCCTCCCTGCTCTCTACTCAGCTTCAGTTGTGTAACTGCTTATTTCTCATACAAGTCTGCCCTCTGCAGGCTAAAACAACTGTGGGTAGTGGCATGGAAGCATTTCTGTGTGGATAATGTCAATTTTTATTTTGGATTGCATGCATAGCCCAGAGATGAAGCACTGTGCTGTCTGAGGTACTTATTGGGCAACGTGTCCATCTTGTCAAGGGACCTCAGAAATGGCTTATCAGGAAATCTCAATTAACATAGAGACAAATAGACAGCACAAAGGTGCAATCCTACCCAGACACTCAGGCGTGGATCAAAGCTGCGGAGAAACACAAGGGGAATAGCAGATGAAAGAGGTACAGATTAAGCTGTTTACTAAAGTGACATGAAAAGGTGTTTTAGCTCAGTGTTCAACCTAATGAGGGTGAGAGACTGAGGGTTATTCAGAGCTGCCAGTTCACAGCCTTCTACATCCTCTACTCGACATCAAAAGAAAGAACTCCCAATTTTCTAGCAAGGTGATAACTATTTATAGTGTGGTCTCTGTAGATTAAATTAACGTTTAACTATTTCATAGACGGGCTCACAACAAACTAGCTGAAGGGAGGTCTCAACGCTCTAGCATTCATTGGAGTGTATTGTGGCGCCGTAAATCATGGATTTGAATCCCAGTGGCTTGGCAGTAAACAATGGAATTCCCCACACTTTGCAGTGCCATTCAGTGACATTTTCATCTATTGACTCTTTTGGTACAAGACTGCCTTGCTTTACTAATTCATTGCTTGTTCACAGTGTGTTATTAGATTATAAACCCAAATAAAACAAGCAATGATAAAGCCTGATAAAGTGCGGACCAATTGGACAGACGGGAAGAAGGAGGTGGTGAAGGAGGCGAGGAGGTGAAGTGGGTTGGATGGATGGAGCAGACAGGACCTCATGCAGTTCAGGCCAGACTCCCCTCTATTACACTCAGATCAGAATGT
>OOFE01050180.1:10103-23601 GCA_900323365.1 Monocentris japonica
TGGGGGGTTTGTCACACAGATGATAAACCTGATGTGTAAATTGAGTAAAGGCCCCAACATGCTCTGAAGCCTCCACAATTTCTCACTCTCCCACTGCATAAGATCCTGTGCACAAAAACCACTACTCCACCGCATTGAAAACAGATGTATGAAACGGCCCTTTCCCTTTATTTGGGTTGCTCTCTGTTATTGGAAAAAACGTCAGTAAGAATTACCAAATCTGGCTGCCTTTCAGGAAAACAAATGGACACAGATGTAGTTTTCCATTTTACAGGCTGTTTATGTCTTGCGAATTCCTCCTCCAGAAGAGTAGGGTATGTTCTTTCATGTTTTAATGTCTCAGAGTGACCGCAGCCCTTTGTGGCAAATGCATTTTCCAATACTAATGATATACAGTCACACACTGCTCTGGCAGCAACGTGCTACCAAGGCTCTGCGCCCACTGTGTAATTAGTCTACCACTAACTCCTAGTCTGGGGAAACATTCACAACCACATTAAACTCTGACGGTTTTTCACCTCAGAGAGCCCAAAGCAGATGGATATGCTCTGAAGGAATAATATGGAAAGTACAAATGGCTTTCATCAGTCGGTAAAACTGATAACATTTGCTGTCAAATAGTAAGGGGTTGTTAATGATCCCTGCATGGGTTTGTCTTGAGTTTATGGTCAATCGAGAGCAAAAAAATGTGGAAGCATAAGGATTGGATGACAACCTTTTTATTGGCATTACATCTCCACAGTAACTTAATCCTTCCCTAGAGTCACCGTCTGTAATCTGCAGCTGTGAAAAAACTGAAAAATCAGTCACAGTCCTGAAAAACCAGTCACCCACAGCTCCTCACAGAAACACCATCATACACTCCAAACCACAGTATTCAGTTGTGTTGGCCTTAATAGTTACTAGACTATAGACTATGTTGGTCTGTGGCTGATGTGTGAAATCCTGCCATCTGATGGCTGTCACACTGCTTTGCATCAAATGAAACTAAACACACTTATAGCATATTTACTATATAAACTAGGAATTCTGTGCTACAATCTCTATTGGGAAAGAGAAGCATGCATTCATCTCAACGCATAGAGATGCTAGAGAACATAGTCAGATCATTCTCTGTTAATGTCTGTATGTGATCAGCCCCAAACGACAATGAACCCAGGACAGTTTTCGGATCCCTTTTCCAAGCAGCTACTCGCAATCTGTTTCAAGTGTGTGTTTGGACTGCCAGATCAGAGCAGACACATGGGGGAGAGAACCTGCTGAAGCAATCACTCAGATTTCAAACAGCCTCATTAGCTGTGGTTGTACACATATCTATCTCTCACCAATGGACTAATGACAGCACTAAGACTCTGTGCCACCAAGGTCACATGAAAGCCTTCCCACTGAAAAAAGACACCAGAGGAAGCCCTCTCAATGACCCAGCCACTAATGCTGTGTGTAAAGTATTAATCACAGAAGTGGTGGGGTTACTCTTGTAAAGCAGGATATGACTGGAACCAAGAAAGAAGCAGGCGCTGAGGTTTCTCACTGAACGAATCTCCAGAGAAGACCTATGGCTGTTGCGTGTCAGTCTTTCTGGTGCTGTGATCTTAAAGCACACTCAGACTAATATGAGGCAAACCAGTGAATAGACATATGGTCTTCGTTATGGGTAGGGAAATGGGAATAAAGGATATTCTGCACGAAACACACTGAATTGTACTTGCCATAACTACTGAGAATAGTTGTCACTGATAAACCACAAATCACCTAGTCTGAAACTAATATTTTGCCTCCCTTTTTCATGTCGTGCAAGTGACAATAATGGAAAAGAAGAACGGCTGGGAGTATTAAACTGAACACATTTAAGTGGAGAGAGGTGAGAGGGGGAGGGTTTTGGCCAGGTTTCAATAGCATATTTTCTTTTCTATACAAAAACACCCTGGGTGCAACACATGACTTCCATCACTGGGATGTGACATTCTACCACCAGTGCCGGGGGACGTTTAGTGAATCTATCCCACTCAAACAGAAAAATCATCCCAGTCAATTTAAGTCTAAGGGGAAAAAGCTCACAGGTGTCTATGTAATCTCGGGGTTTGGTCCACCACTTGGCTTGAAATAATCTTATTAGCTGCATTAATAAAGGCTTTGAGGTACAATTATTGTACAAAGTCCACATTTCTTTTAAAACTGTTTAAATCAAGACATGTTCACTTCATGTGTAAGCAATAACTAAATAAAATAAAGTGCAACTTTATAAATCAGCTACTCTTAAGAAACTTAGTTTCTCAACATACTGACCGAGCATGGCTCCTCTCTGAAATGTCTGGCTTTTCAGGCAAAACGTAAACCTCAGCAACCTCTTCCATGCAGTGTTCCTTTCTGTACCGTCGTTGATTATCCCCTAGTATGTAGGTCCTACTGTATGTAGGCTTTAAAGATAACCTGTGTAATGTTATTCAGTGTTGTTGAAAACCAGCTTTCCAACTATTGTTTAAGTGCATTCTCCAAGAAGCATTTTGACATTAGTGTAACACCACAGTATTAAACTAAGGTGAACTATAACGTACTTGAGTTAGAACATACTGTAATTTAAGAACCGAATCAGCTTCATAACAGAGATTGCAAGCAAAAAACAAAGAGAATGAAAAACTTTTATTAGAAAATGACAACAGCCTACAAGACAAATTTAGCCAGCATTGGAACCAAAAAGGAAAAAAAACAAAAAACATGATGAAATTCCTTTTCAAAAGATCTTGGTAAACACCAGACAAAACAAGTATCATAGAAACTAAAAAGTGGTACTCAAGAACATACCAATACAGGAACAGCGTTCTCAGCAGCTTTCCACATGAAAGTAAATGATTTTGTCCAGGGATTAGTGTGACATCTTGGACTGATTCTTATAAACGCTCCTTAAAAGTTGACAGAGCTTCCACAATCTGCTCTCAAAAGGCTTTTTGTGAAATCACACCGTTTCGATAGGTAAGAACGTCATCTGCAAACATCAACAGGCAATACCTCAATTCCTAAAATAAACTTTTAAACTGCCTTGCGGTGGTACTCTGGTGGGGCAACTTCATAGTCACTTGCATTGAAGAGTGATGCAGAGTTCTTCACAAGGTACCTGAAATGGAGCAAAAACAATGAATTTCATGCCGTTTCAAATCAACCAAGAATCGTCTTATTGACATAGCTTTGTGAAGCCTTGACTGCTCACTTGAGGAAGTCTTGTAGATAGCTGAGCAGCAGTGCAAGGCTCTTCTCATCCAGGGGAGTGTAAGCCAGCATGGCTCCGATTCTCACTGTCAAAACCAAACACAGGGAATATAAACACATTACCTTTAATACCTCTTCATTTTGTTTTGATAGCTCTACAAATACTTAAATATTTCTACTATACTTTAATATTAACGTAAAAGCATTATTCCACGCTACAAGAAAGGCTGCATCTTATCAAAAACAGATTAGTAGGGACCCACACTATAAATATGTTCCCTTGATGTGCAGTTCTAGTTGTCATGGCTTAAAGTGACTTCAGTTACAATTTTGAAAACAATATCTGTTATATTTTGGATAGATATCTTTCATTTGTGCCAATTTGCATCTTTCACGACCTTCACCATTCCATGCAGCTGTAAGAGGGCCATAGTTGGCTTGGGTGGTGTTCATTTCTACAAAAGGAGTTCACCAATTTCCAGTTTTGCATACATTGCACACATTTTTAATAAAATGTCACAAATTATACTCATTGAAGCCAGAATGAATTTCAAAATATTATCCAAGGATTTGTGAAGGTTTTCATTTGAGAAATCAGTTTATAAAATGTATAGTTTATAAAAATGTTGGCTATTTTTACATAAGAATGGAGGAGCCTATGTTTTATGCTACCAGTCTAAATATGGCATTTGCTGTTCCCACATAGTTAGTGAACAGGTATCCAGATTGTTTTCCCCTAATGATGAAGAGCTACATATGGGGCGCATGCACATGACAAACGGCATTTGTGACAGGCACACTATCATACAAGATTTCAAACAAATTTATGGGCATAGTTTAATTCAAAGATATCTCATTTTGCTAATTATATCATACATATCATCAAGATTACTTCACATGGATCTCAGAAAAAAATATGGACACTTTTTGGCTCCTCTTAGTAATTAGTAGTGTTCCTGCTGCATCAAAGCTGTCCATTTCTATAATAAACAATACAGCAGTCTGGTGTTGTATAGGTGTTTGTACCAAAGAGTCTGAGTAGGTGAGGAGCCCCATAGATCTGAGACATAGATGTATCTGGGTGGTTGGCCAGGATGTCTGCATACTGAGGCCTCTCAAATTTGTAGAGAAGCTGCGTCCCCAGCATGACATTGAAATATTCCCGGATACCAGCAACCACCTCATTCACAGCAAATTCCCTGAGCAGAGGAGACAAACAAATTAAGTCTCCATGACAGATGGAGTAGACCTTCAGTACAGGATGCATGACAGCAAACAGACAGAGCTTTCTGCCAAATAGTGTTTATGTGTGGCCTGTGTGATCTATAAAAGGCTAGTTAGTATGGAAAAAACATTTTATGGGAGAATGACAAAAAAAATTTTTTAAAACACTTTCAAGGGGAAATTTTTTTCCTATATGACATCAAATCTTATTCATGTGCATTATACTTGCTGTCAGAGTTTCCTCTTGATTTCTTGTAACTTGCATAATCTTCAAGGACTGCATCAACATTCTTTTTGGCGGGCAGGTGGAAAAGCTGAGGATTAAAAAAATAATAAAACCTTCACAAACTTTATAGCATAAAAGCATGCAACACTATTATAAAGGTTGTATAACAAAAAAAAAAAAACCACAATGCTGTGAAATTGTTACCACCCAACTCTGGTTACCAGCTCTCTGGTCACCAACCTGCTTTTGCCGTGTGATCAGGTCCCAGTCATCCACAAGCCATGGTTTCAACTCTTCTGGGATCTTTACTTTAACCTCCACTCGATTTATGAAGGTCTCCTCCTAAACCCACAGGAATACAATTAGGCAATAAACTGCAAGAGGCTGTCCTTCACAGTAATGTCTGAACAGCTAAGAGGCATTGTAAGGCACAACTGTAGCAGCAGTAACACACCAGCAAATGGAAACCCCCAAATGTTCAAAACATCCATTATTTTTAAATAACAACAACCATGTTATTCTTCTGCCAAGAGATGTTGTCCTTGAAAAGTAGCTAGACAAAGTGGCTGCAATCAACACACTGCAATTACTGAAATTGTACAACCTAACCAATAATAACCTCCATTTTATTCATTTACTTCAAAATTAAGCATTTTATGTGCTGATATGAATGGTGACTCTGTTAGTGCATTCATATTTAAAATAAGGCAAATTTATTAATAATTTTACAACGGCTTTGAATGAGACTCATCCAAACAGACCTGAGAACCCATTTCATAACAGTTCTTTCAATCTAAAACAATTACTCAGTTACATTTCAGTTATACAGCTAATGGCTTCCACTAACGGGTTATAACTAAAAACAATAGAGCTTCTAACTCCTTTACTTTCAGTGTGGCTTAATGCTATTTGATATTAATTAGCAAATCAAAGAACCACATACCAAAAACATCATGAGTAAAATATGTTGATTTATAAACCTACACTTTCAACTGTTGGGTCGACACGCGCCCTCTTCTTCCGTGGAGGGTGAGCTGGGTCTCCCCCTGAACTTGTCCCCTCTCCTGCCCCTGGAGCTGGAAAGATAAAGAGGGACAGGCAGAAATACACAAAACCATCATTATAAATCACAGAAGAATTAAAAGACATCAAGATTAGTGTGGCTCATCTTGTCATGACTGCAGTTTTGTTATTTTTGCCGATTCCTAATAGTAATGAATTCCAGCTTGTTGAGAAATGGATTGCCCTTTTACAAAAACCTGCTGGATGTGCATTGAACTTTGAATTAGAAAAGTGCATAAAAGTATTCCCAAATACATATCCAACATTTTGAGTCTCAAGGTTTTGTGTTGACAGGACAATGACATAGTGGAACCTAAAAGTTTGTGCATTACACACTGTGAAATACATGAATACACATCTTTCAAATGATACTTACTCTTCTGTTTGTTCTTTTTGGTTTTCCTAAAAAACAAAACAGTTTGGAGGTATTTATATTCCAGAAAACAAAGACATTTCTCTCTTTACAGTGCGTTAAAATAAACATGACAGAAAATGACAGGTATATCACAAATGTCTTGGAATGGGAATGTACAGAAATACAAAGGACTTGCACTCACACATCATTTTTCTGTGGCACAGCAGGTATCTTCTTATTCGGTGCAACACCCCTCATCCTTCCTTCTACATAATGGTCTCTTAAAAAAAAAAGTTGCCACAATAAAGCCATAAGTTCAATAACTTGGATAACAATAGACAGTGTTAATCCAAGACCATCGGTCTGTCCTGGCTTTTAGAGACTTGGGAGTGACATATTCCTGCTGTATGCGATTGCAGGTCAATGCTAGTTAATAGGTGACTGAAGGTTCGCCCATCAGGATCCATATTTGCTAAATATAAAACAGACAAAAACATCATTGTTACTTCACTTTGAATGGTGCTGGCATGGTAGAGGAAGGGCTTTGACATGCCTGGTTTCCTTCTCCTTCAAAGCAAAAACATGACATCAAAAATGAGAGAGAAGGAACTCACTGATTAGCCCTCTGAAGCTCTTTCTGTTTCTGCAAGTTACTGTCCACATACTTTAGCACTCTGCTTTCAGGAACCCATTCGTCCCAACTGGAAAATATTAAAGACAAAGACAGGAATCAAGCACTTGTGTAATCTTTACTACACACGTCCAAAATACTTGATTTTATTTTAACCAAAAACTTACTTCTTATTCCACCCACTATAATGAATGAAGTATTTGATTTGCTTGTCCTTGATGTTTATTTTAACACACTGTAAAGAGAGACATGATTAATTGTCAAAACACATTTACATCATTAGAACCATAGATGAGGACCACATGATCAGGAGAGACAGACACTAACTAGACATCCTAGTGGCCTACCTTAGCTTCGTAGAGTAATGGCCCATGAAAACATAGCACTCTTTCACCTGAACAGAGTGGCAGTCAATAAAAAGGTCAGCATGAGAACAGTCTAAGTACAACAAAATAAAATTGTGCAGCCGAGTAAACTACTTGCACTTAGGTAAGCTGAAAACTCATGCCTAGGTTTCCCAATACGTAACAACTGAATAAGCCAAAAAAAACAATTTACACTTGTTAGTTTTTAAATTCACGAAAATCTTGTATTTTAGCAACTAACATAAATCACTCTCGGACGTTCAAGTACAAACATTAAGCTCAGATTTATTAATGGCTGGACAAAAGAATCTCGATTAAACACACAAGCCACTGACCGCTGTTTACAATACATAATACACCTGCTGGAAAACAAATCTGATACAACTAATAGGCAACGATACGGCCAGACAACAGGCTAGCTAGTAGTTCGGACTCGGAGACCATAGCTAACAAATTGCTAGCATAGATAGGTAGGCACTGTAATCAATAAGGAGCTATGTGAATGAAGTAATCTCACCACAAGCTAGTTCCAATTGTCAGTTATGGCAACAACAGTAGGGAACTTCGAAGCATTTACTTTGTGGGTATGGCACTGTTATATTGTATTGATAGAATGAAAATAAAGTGTTTGTTAATTAAATCTATCGTGTTTTCATTCAGAGCAACTACGCTGAAAGCTAACGTTAGCTGGTCTACTGCGGGAGGGTGTTTGCATTGATTCAGCTAGCTAACCTGTATGACTTGCCAATGGCTCTTGCATAGGCCCTCGTCAGAGATATATCAGAAATTAAGTACACAATTCGTTACCTTCTTGAAATTTAGGCTTAGGGTCCTGTTTCGGCGCCATTCACAGATTACACGATCAAAATATCTGAAAAATCAAATCCAGGCATCGCCAGCTCCCATTCCAGTCAGAATCGACGCCGCACTTTAACGTCACGTCCACCGCTGACGCACAAATATTGCGACCAAGGGTGCGTTCAAAAGTAAAAGGTTGAAAATCAGTTGCAATGTTATGAATTTGTGTGACTTTAAAGTAACAGTTTTCTTGAAACTCTTTCCTTCTTGATCTCCGAATGGCGAAATCCCAATTTAGATGAGTTTTTACCTTTCCCACAATCAATGGTGTATTCTCTTGCTTAAAATTGTGATTACTCATTAGCCAACCTAACACTCATCTGTGTCGATTCTTTCGAGCTAGAAACACGGTGTATTCTACGGTTATCTGATGGAACAAACCCCTCTAGATGAATTCAATTACTAGCGGGTAGATTGAATCCACCTCTCTGATTGGTCGACAGTGTACCAGGCTTACCATGGCAACGGTTTCCTCGTCAGTTCCATATTACTCCCAGGTAAATATAGGCTTAACGGAAAACAAAACGAACAAAATGGAATTTTTGTAATTTCTTATGTTAAATATAAGATACTGTATGATGAAAAGGTATGGTAATATATTGAAATAATTTAGCAACCGTTTTATCAAAGCAATAACCCACTCCAGGCCGTGATATATGGAATTTATATCACAGTGAAGGTGCGCTCACCACCAGACGCCCAGTGGAACACGAGTTTCCGACTTGGGATGGAAAGTAGTATTGTAACTTTATATACCCATATCATATTTCTATCTATCTATATATTATCGGTGTTGCAAGTTGGACGCATGAGCCATGTGCTCCATATCATCGCTTGAATAATGTTGTTCCCCATGAAGTACATCACAACCTTGCTTTGTTTTTTCATAGAACAATACAACATCTTCCTCAAAACATTATCCTCCTATGTTTGTGTTTTAATAGAATCTATTGCTTTTTCAGCAATACAAGTAAGCAGTATTTCTCCAAAAAGTGACTGGTTAATACTTTTTCATGTTGTGTTTCTATTGTTTTGCCCATCCCTTGTTTGTAACCTTTGTTCTCTGTAGAAAAGGGAGGAAACATCTCACAGGTCACACACTGGAGGCTTATACAAACGGCATGACAATCTATCAGGGCTTAACAAGGAACCCCCATCCACAGTGGTGAGTTTATTTAACCAGAATTCCATTTTCAAAGTAACCTTTGGGTTTGAGCCCAGGCTTTTTCCAGAATCCGGTGCCCTAAACTCACCAAAGTGAGAATAAACAGGATGACATTTTTTAGACCAGATTAGATGAAACTTAATTTAGCCCTGTGGGGAAAAAATGGGCCATTGCAGGAGCAAGAAACAATAACATCAAAGAAGAATAAGGTATAAATAATAATACAGAATAGAGAGAACATATGGGGGTTATATAAACCTGTTTGTCCAGGATAGTCCTTTTTGGTGCACTGTTTGACTCAATCAATCACACAATGCAAGCTTGTGGCCAGTGTGTGCTAGAAAAACACAATTAACACAAATAATCGTGAGAGGAACAAGGAGCTGAAGATGTTTTTTTGCTCCTACATGTTTCCTTTTTTACTACATCACCCCTCACTTGACAGTTTAAGTTCCCTCTGTGATTTCATTTGGCAGACTACTATAAACTATGGACCTGGCAATGTTGTTCCTCATTTCTAGAGACAGGGGTGAGCATTATTGTGAGTGTCTGCATTCAGCTTCCTCATTCTCTAATGGATAAAGACAAATGGAGATGCCAAAGGTTATCATGGTTTCAATGATCAAACCTAGTTTCAGCATATTTATGCAAAAGGTACTCGACCTGGCTCAGGGAGTAATTCTACATGATTCTAAACTGCTTGAAGTACCAGATGGTTGGGATTTATTACATTAGGGCAGTTCATTTGGTATCAGGTTGTCAGTCTCATTAAATTACTTTCAATTGACATTCAAATACTTCATACTGCCTTTTATTGTTTATACTTTGTTTCTCTTTGTATAGCCCTATGTGGCAAACACCGTTACTTTAGCACTCCCAAGCAGATGAAATCAAATACTAACAATTATTTACAAATACTGTTTGGCCTATTTTTGGTACATACTAGGATAAACTGGTATTACCTTCCAGGAGGTAGGACTGGTGTGCAGGGGCTGTCCATCTGGTCAAAAGGCTATGTACCCTTTTCTGTTCATCTGTAGCTAGTCCACATCTGGAAGGTCCTTGGCAAGCTCATCACTCTGTCATACTCCACCTTTGACAGCAACTGTGCCAACATTCTTAATGGTTAGCTGTTATGGCCCTATGGAGAAAACAGTAACAGGTAAGCAGCGTGGCTGTGTTGCTAGAAAGATGTTATTGCCCTCTATGGACCTTGCTACTGTAACCTAACCTGAAGAGTTTCCCTGAGGCCCAACTAAAACAGTGTTTGTTCTTTAAATTGGAAGAAGCCTTGGCCCAAATCACTGATCAGGAACAGTCACCAGATGGTAATAGGTTGGCCTTAATGTCCCTGTCTGGATCTGGGACACACAGATCCTCCATCGTCGAACACAGAACCTGTTTGGCTACCACTTCAGTATCTGGTGGTCTGAGTTATTTGAGACCTGTGGCTTGGAGAAGCGTATACCCCAATGATGTTAATCAATAAAATAGGCAGTTTGTCTTGAGAGAGTATTTGCAGTAACCATGATTTCTTTTTAGTTAAGATTTAAGTAGCCGTTAACTTAGTCACGAGCTCAAACTAGCCTGCTATCACCCTACCCATAGTACGAGTGACTTGGTTCTTCATATATTATTTTGTTTTTGGTGGTGGTGTTGGGAAAGGGTGATTGAACAAAATGATAGGTATATCCAGTGCCATTTGTACCATAGTATCCATTTGTCTTCTTGGTCAAACATCACAATTTTCAAGCACCTGCATGAATATAAATCAGTCTTCAGAGTTGCGATAACAGTTGCGATAACAGGAGATGAGAGGCTGCTATTTTTAAATTGCTTAAATTTCAGGATTTTCTTTTAAATTAAAAACAAATCTTACTACATACTGTCAAAGAAAAACATACAGGTAGCTGAATCAGGACTACTCTTAGACTAACTACAAAGATGCACTTTCTTATATCTGTTTAATTCATACAAATATCAAACAGCACGGTAGACCTTGTAGCGGGTCAAAATGATCAAAGCCTCTATTGTGTTATTGACATCATTTGATAGTAAAACGGACAGAAAAAACAGAACAGAAAATGTTACAATGCATGTCAAGCAACAATGACATATTTAAATAGCATTAATTATATAATTACAAAAGAAATATCACATACAATGACAGCAATGCATATCCACGAATCAAACAAATGCAGAAAATATATATGATAATAAATAATCCTAATTGTATGCACAAGAAAAAAAAAAAAAAAAAAGGGGGTCGGGCCATAATAACTTGAATGGTTTAAACTTCTGGGCCAAAATGCCTTGTGATACACTCAAGAACTAAGTCATCACAATTGTCTTATAGGTATTCCTTAGGCTGTAGCAGAGACACTGAACAAAAAGTAGACTATGCCTCCTATGGCCTCATAAAGGAATAGCACAGCAGAGTCAAAGAAGTGAGCTTTCAGGTGATTTGCAGCAACTGCAAGAGCAGGCATACAAAGCTGAACTGTTTTAAGTGTTTGCTATAACTGTGAACCCTTCACTGGTCAAAACAGCCTTTATGTAAAAAGCAAGTGCTAAAATCAAACACAAAGACATTATCTAATGTCCTCTATCAGCCTACACTGAGCACAAATTGTTCAAATAACGAAATACTGTAAGTGGACCAGAAACTAGCATTTTCTTGAAATTTGGAACAGGTTTTGAACTTAACTCCAAGACTAACCACCTCTCACTGCAGCCTACTAAAGCCTAAGTGTAATGCATTATATAAGACAGTTTCCTCCAATGATTTGAGGAAAAGAAAACCATAACATTCCTGATTTCAGATTTATATAATCCAAACAGGTAATTTGATGACAGGCGGTTGCTTGCTTGCTCATTCCCACAGTGAAAATCCCTGGTCCTACAATACTGACTAATTTCCAATTTCTATGTATATTAAGTACACTCTGAACTATGAAATAGCCTTGATATTTGACTTGACTAAAAGAAGCGAAGATGAATTCAGCTGGAAAAAAAAAAAAAAAGAGTGCCGAGTTATGACAACAGAAGGATCTAGAGTTTGTTTTTGCATTTCTAGTGGCAACAGCTGCTAGGAGCATAGGGAATGCCTTTTAAACAGCATACATCAAACATAACTTACATCATAAATAGTTTAAAAATAATAAAATGACCACAGCATGAATATCTGAAAGAAAAATCTACCGTGATGGCAAAAAATGACCAAATCTTTCTGCTGTCAAAACATTTGACAGAAATTTTGCCTTTTAGAAAGTGTTGCACATTCTCCTGTTTTGCTGTGACTTGCCGCTTGCACATCTATAACAATGTCCATTTTCTTTATATTCTAATTATCAAGTTCCACAAGGTGTCAGCTCATACTGTTCTGAGCACTTATTATATAGAAATAATGCCACTGACATGGAATATTGAAACAAAACTGTAAAAACCAAGTACAAAAGGTACAATATAATCAAAGGACCACATGAAGAGGTGTGAAAAAGTCTTCAGTATTCACAGAAAAATATCAACTGAAGTAACTCACTGGACAAGAAGTGTCCTAAGTTTATATACATATGATAAGTAAAATTGAAAATAGAATTTCCTCTCTGTACATAGCATTGTATTCTTTCATCTTCCTCTTCTCTATTTACAAAGAACTCCTGTTCTCAAGTTGTCTCTTGAGTTGTTTCTGTTCAGTTCTGTGTGGATCTAGTCAAGAGAGATAACGTCAGATATAGAGCCATATATGGCCGCTGCTGCTGCTTCTGCCGAGGACCTCGACAACCCTGAGATGGAGTGGCTGTCCCTGTCTCTGTCCCGCTCTCTGTCCTTGTCACGGTCCCGCAGACTGCTGGACGACACCAAGCTACTGGTGCTGCCGCTGTTGCTGCCGCCGTTGGTGGCTGCTAGTGTGCTGCTCCCAGGGGTGCCCGGCTGCTCCAGGAACATCTGAGAGGAGCCGTAAGGCAGGAAACGGTTGAGGAGCAGGTCATGATCCTCTGAGGCTGAGGCAGACGCAGCTGCTGCAGCAGCCATCACCATGTTGTAATGCTGACAGGACAAAGAAGTGTCAAGATTACACAAAAGTGGAAAATGAACACACTCCAGTATTATGCTGCCCACTGGCACTGTATTTAAGTTCAGCTGTCTGTGAGTATATGTACCTGATTGTCACCTTGGAGGAAGGAGAAGAAATTTAAATCTGTAAGAAATTGAAGAAAGTTCAGTCCATTTACTCAAATAAAGATGTCTTCCTTCTGGTGTATACTAACATTACAGTCATTTAGCAGACGCAGTGCATTCAACTTAGGTAGGCAAGAGAACTACTAGTCACCAAACATCGGAACATAACATGTAACATACTTTCATGTTAATTAACACACAAGAAACATCTGTGTTTTAGGCAAGT
>OOFE01050180.1:42706-60267 GCA_900323365.1 Monocentris japonica
ACGACAACTACAGCGGAAGATCAGCTGTTTTAGATGATATTTGAGAGATGCAGTGAAAACAGTGAGACTTGCTAAATGGTCGCTAATGTGTAAGCAAGACATCACTCCTCTCCTGCTCTGATGTTTATTTGTCTCCTAAAAGCCCACCCCTGGGTCCTGACCCCCGCATCCTCCGCTGCTAAATGGAACATTTCATCTCGTAGGAGGTGGTGTGGGAGGGCACTGCTTGTGAGTGTGTGTGTGTGTGTCTGTGTGTGTGAGAGAGAGAGAGAGTGGGGGAAGTGGGGGGAGTTCATCACTGCATCAAATGAGGCTGGGCGCAGGGACCCTTTTGTCACAGATATGGACTCATCTGCCAATGGTGAGCTGTGAGGTCCTAGGGGAAGAGAGGAACAAAGGTGCTAAAAGGCTGTGCAACAATGAGGGTGCTCTGAGGAGAGCCTTCAAGTGTGGGACACAGGCTGCACAAGACAAGCTATGTCAATCACTCTGCAATTACTTTTTTGTGCAATCCAGAGGCCTTGTG
Organism: Monocentris japonica; assembly: GCA_900323365.1. Classification (NCBI taxonomy): domain Eukaryota; kingdom Metazoa; phylum Chordata; class Actinopteri; order Trachichthyiformes; family Monocentridae; genus Monocentris; species Monocentris japonica. The sequence goes on from OOFE01050180.1 coordinate 43,233, forward strand.
TAAGCATTCTTGGATAGACACAAGGACACAAGGCAGCCAGGGTGAGGTTCATGTAACTGCACTTTCATGTTACACACAAGTTATATCATAACAGAAATGCATAAGGAGTCACTTGCTCTTCTGTTGATTTGATGATGTAAAAATTTATAAATAGCCAAAGAATATTCCTTGACAATTTCAGTCCCTTTTTTTTGAGCACACTACCCAGATAATGGTGATGTCAGTGTTGCTAAAATTTTAAAAGTTTTTGCAAGTATTTTTCTCAAATGAGAGTTAGATTTACTCACATCTGACAAACTACATTAATACAGCCATGCTCAATTAAGCAGTTTCTCCTAGATACCGCAGCACATCGTGCTCTTTATTGGTCTTATTCTCCAATCTTCACTATACCATCTCCTTCACTCTATTCAGAGTATTTAGAGAGTTTAAGTTTTGAGTATCAGCATCTAAGCTCCAGTGAAATAAAGAGAGATACAAGAGGTTGTCTATATCCAACCAGCAAGAGGTTTCAACAGTGTAATGAGGAGTCAAGTGAGAATGGGAATTATAGTAATGATAACAAAGGTCTATGCACCATAGCTTGAGGCTGTTTTGTAGGGCATTACCATAAAGATGCGATGTGCTTGTATTGCAGGGTTTGCTGAGGGAGTAGGCCAAAGAGATAATAACTATTAGTAGATGACAGTGCTTTGTGGGATTCCAGCTGTGGAGCCCAAATTTCCATACAGATAGAATGGCTCTGGGTGGATGATATGTGTACGTGGGGGAGGGGCTGGGCGATTCCATGGACTCTACACAGACATACACAATCATGGTCTGTGAACGGCAAATCACAGCGTTCAACTCATTCTTACTGCCCACATTCAGAATTTAGGGTGAGGCAAGAGCCTCCTGTTTGAACACTCTCATGGTCTCTATGCAGGAGCTGTCCAGAGTACTGAAACAGCCCACTGCTGCTCTGCTGACAGCTTTCAAAGTCAGGAAGTGCAAATAGCTAGGGCTGTATTTGAACAGAGGACCAGTGATTTCCACCAAGATCACATGCAGGTGAGAGGGTGTGGAACATGTCATCACCAGGAATTGGGGGAAACCTTGTCGACAAACAAATAAGAGCCCCAAAAACTACAGATTCAAGGTTACATCAAAAACCTTCCAAAAGACATACATCCCAGTAATGCAGGGTGTAACAAACAAGTATACAGGTAAGACTGAATTGCTTATAATGAGTCAAACATGGAATTGGTTTTATATAGCAATTAATTCAACTTCTGTTCCCTCTATGTGAACTTGAACAGTAGCTTGTGAGAGTATGTCACTATGTCCCAGAAAAGATGTGCAAGACATTCAGGGTTGAGGGAGAGAGAAAAAGTGCAAGACATTGGAAGGCAACTGTGATGAATTATATATGGGAGGAGGTTAGGTTAATAATAGCAATAGAGGTGGTGATAGAGAACTGAACTTTGCTGTCTCCTGTGTTCCAGCCAATCTGCTGGTGTAAATAAGTCCACAAACATCTGTAAACAGCGGTGCACATCTTCTATCAAACATACACAGCTGGTTAAAATGGGCCCCAGAGATTGAACAGGCCAGGGGCCGGGAGCTCGGGACTTAGGAGCCTTTGGTCGACTTCCAGTGGCAGACAAGCTGTGTCTTATGTAAGGGCAGGGCTAACTGAGAGGAGACAAAGATAGTGAGAGCAGTGAGCGTGAGGACACCAATCACCCTGTAATTATCCCCCTGGTGTCTGAACTGCCCAACTCTGTCCTTGATAGATTCACCTGACCCAATAACACAACACACAGCCACAATGGACTGGAGGCAGGATAAAGACAACACCATAGATCAGCCAGGGATCAGCAAAGAGACAAAGACCCAACGCCTGGGAGTTGCAGTGAAATTAAAGAACTGAGAGACTGAACCAATCCCATTCCTGCATTCCATTAATAGCCCGAGAGCTGCTTGAGAAACAGCAGAAGTGAGGTAATGCAGGATTCAATTTCATTTGATATTAAAGAAACACCCTTTGGCATCTCTCTCTTCTGCTCACATCATTCTGTTACCTTAGAGTGATGTATTAAGCCATTTAAATTAACAATGGATTGACTTATTCTAACATGCCTGTCCTCAGGAGTGCCTCAGACGCTTGCCTGAGTGGTACATGAACATCACACACATGCACACCACCTCCGAACCTCAGGCTGGCCAGTGTTGCGTGTCACTCCTTCCAGATAGCCAAACAATCTGGTCAACACTCCATCCTATGGCACACATTTATACAGTCATTATGGCAGCTTATGGCAAGGGGAGAGGGTGAATGACATCACTGTGCTTATCATTAGTAAACGCCAAAACTAAGCACACCCCAAAGACGAGTAAATATACATGCTGTTTCCATGGGCCAATTGGCAAGACAAAGAGTATCAGTAAATACATCAAATCCAGCTAGGGAGGACAAGAGTATGAGAAGCAGTGAGATAGGCTCTATAGTCTTTTCAAACTTCAGCGGTACGTTGTTAATCTCATATTACTCTCTCTCATTCTGTCTCTCTCTCTGAAACCGAGCTCTAAATCACTGTTACTAAGGCCTTTGGTCAGCCGAATTGAAATGAGGATACAGTGAGTGCCCGTCCATCCCTGAGGGGGTGTACAGAAATAGATCTGAGAAAAGAGCAGTTTGACTGATGCTGCTACACTCTGAATAATGATCAGTTCAGAGGTCAACCTACTTCAGTGGAAAGCATTATATCATTAATTACAGACATCAATAAACAATAGGACATCCTCAGTATGTTTGAAGCGTGGATACGCCACCTCTTTTCCTTATTGGATCATTCCACAATTAGTAACTGTCACACAGTTTCCATAAAAATACGGACAAAAGGCAGTCCACACCCATCAGCTATTGATCACATTCTCAAAATATCACACTGGGTCTAGAAGAATGGCATTTGGTAATTACACGTGATGAAAGAAGCACATTTCCATCACACAGTTACATACGCAATTAAAATATTATTCATTACCTCTTAAATAAAAGCCTGGTTCTGAAATCCCATTAAATTTGGGATAATTGTGTGTGTTTAATTATAAGCTGTACCAGGAAGTAAGTTTCAGAGAAAGTAACAGAGTGTGCCGTGACCTAGATAGCGGTGGAGACATTTTGTTTTAAAAGTGACCTTGCTCTGAAACCTCAGCTCAGAATAGCTTGCATCGTTTTCCACGGACTCTCAGTGCACAGACCTATCAGGTTCTGTTTAAACAGTTCTTTAAACAGTGAATGGGGACATCAAATCTAAATGAAATGCTAATAATTTTAGCAGGACAAAGAATACAGTGCTGTAACACTGTGATACAGGTATTCACACTGGCTTACCTTCAGCTGCAGTGCCAGTTCTCTACAGTCTAATCTGCAGTAAAGACTGATGCTGCTGTTGTGAGACATATAAGTGGTTGCTTCGTGGCAGTACAAAAACTACCAATGGCCTTTTCTGGATTTTTGTTAGCAAAATACCCAGTCCATATAAGTTCATGGTTAAGCTGTCTGCTGCCCCAGCCCAGCATCCCCTGCTGGTCCCCTCAGAGCAGCTTGGCTCAGGGTGGTGGCTCCAACCTGCAGGCAGCCATAGGACAGCCCAAGCGGAGCTGTCTGCCACTCCTGTGCTTCATTAGGAAACAAAATATAAGGTTTCCACTCCATTAGGAATGACTTTAGGAGTGAAAGCACATAAGACGCCGACTCACCTCATCAACAATGCATTGCAATAACGGCGGAGGATGAATGAGAGTGAGGAGAGGGGAGAGAGAGAAAACAGCATTAGCCTGTATACAATGTCTTTACAGCAGAGGGGAAAGGAAAAAAAATCATTAATGCAATAAAATGTGGTCAGATTAATCAAATGCCTCAAACTCTTATGGAAATATTACAGGGAGAGAATTTTCTATTACATCTAATGGTATCTAATCTAATACTGGCAGTTAAAGGCTTGGGCATCTATTTATTGTGAAACACAATTTAGGAAGTTTAAAGGGAAGCACTGAAGCATGGGTGCAACATAGCCGTCAGGAGCACAGGCAGAGATCTTTCCCTCCTATTTCTTTCCTCCAACTCATAAAAGCTTACCATTAAAGATTCTAGGTTGTTCTGAGTTTGGAAGGCAGAATATAGAGAAGAGAGGCAATATGTAATTAGCGTATCATAATCAAAATGACCCACTCGGACACTTTATGATCAGCAAGAGAAAATTACTGCACTGCCGGTGGCAATCTGTGGGCATGTGTTAACACCATTAACATAATGAAAATACACAAATGTTAATAGCCCACCTCTTGATATGGACGAGGAGATGAAGCACAATGTTAATTTTACAGTGCATTTTTACTAACCTCCAGTTTGTGGGGAAATGCAGGGTTGAGAAAACACACATATACAATCTTGTTGTATATATGTAATGGCTTGGAGAAAGGAAAAGTCTCCTCCTCTCTTCAAACAATCTGTGAAAAGTATCATTCCCCTGCCACCCGTCTCCAGCGAGACTCCATGGAAAATCTCATTTTCAATTAAAATCTCATTTACTAGGAAGTTGAAATGAAATCACATGTTGTGAATTAGCACATGAATTTGCATATTGGGATGCTTGCCAGTATGCACGGAGAATAATTTACCTCAAAGATATAGATATATTTTTTTAAAGGATCTCACTGATGGCGTAAGGGCAGCGATGCATACTGCAAGTCAGATCAGAGAACACACTGAACATCTGACATTTGTTAGAAAACATGGATTACAAGATGTAACTAGGATAATTAAAGGCGATATAAAATGTGTGTATATTCATATAAAAGTGTTTGACTTACAGAGTGGAAAGAAGATTTTTGCAATGTTGCAAACATCACAAATTAAAGACTGCTTACAACTTTACAAACCTTTGAAACCTTCACGAAAATGCATTAAAACGTTGTTGGTATACTGTTAGTAAGTGCATCAAGAAAATCGGTTTGAGAATGAAAATGATGTCTCAGATCTTTCAGTGCTATGTGGGCATATGTTTATTTCTGCTTAACTACTCCTTTAAAGCCTTCTACAAGCTATGACAAGTGACAAAGAAGCATCCACTGGTCCTATCATCATTTGTCAGGTGAGAAGACAGTATTGACATGTTATTTCTGTCACTCCTCAATAGTGAAGCTAACCATCCATGAAAGTACTTATCCTTGTAATTTGATAAGTTTTTAAGAAACCCAACTGTATCTAGCGATCCTTGATGGTCCTGCACCCAGAATGCCCTCATTCAATCAGCTTTCCTTGGGCCTTGGATTGTCCACAGTAAATTACTTGCTCATTTCGCAAGGCCTTTTCTGACAAAGCAGCACTGCTGTTATTGATTCATTCTTTCAATTAAATAAAGCTTTGCTCTCTCAACTCCTTGTAAATACCTAGAGACCCCCCATCCAACACAATATCCATTCTTCTTACACAGGAAACATTATCAGTCTGCACGCAAAATTAATTCCCCCAGTATTGCTGAAATAACTATAATTGCAAACTACACAGAGAGAGAAATTGGAAAAGGGTTTTAATATAGATTTCCAGGTGTATTCTCCATTTGTTCAAGTCAATAACATTTTTCATTAACATTTGTAATAAAAAAAAGCAAGTTGTGTTCTCTGCTCATTTCCTTTTTAATTCAGAGATGAATTCAACACACACTTTCCAAACTGCTATGTGCTACACTTTTTCATTTAATTTGGTTTAAGACATCCAAATGAGATTAATGTGGGCTATCAAGTATAAAACATTTTAATTTACATATTTATCAGTTGAATGAGCCATGACTCACAATAGGTAAGAGGCATTAACATGATTGCATGTTGATACAACACTTTAATATAGCAGCAAAACAAGCCAATGTGAATGGAAATGATGGCAGCTGTTTGCAAATCTATTGCAAATCATTTTAACTTTTAAAATTTCTCTGAGAGCCTAACTATTGGTATGAATACCTTGAAAACTTTATTTGCTTTGACTTCAAAAGAAAAGCACTATACATATAATTATGTGAATTGCACTCTTTTGAGGAAGAATAAAAAGAAAGCAGGGAAATGAGAACAGTGAGTGTACAAGGACATTCAGACCTTGTCCACACAGACAGGCCAAGACGAGAACAAGAGGAGAAGAGAGTGAGACCTCCCTGTCTGTCCGTCTCCTTCATTGTTATCCCTTTGACAATCCTGCGGGTGAGCAGAAATCAGTGTGGCTTGGCCTCAGCTGTACCGAGGTCAGCTCTCCGCTCATCTGTGCTGGAATTATGGGCTAGCCTCATGCCCGCGGCACACAGATTTAGCCGTGACCCTGGACACGGCCTCCCCCAGTGGTTGACAAATTTTATCACCACATTTTCCCAACTTTCCTCAGGAAACCAACCTTATCCACCAACCTAGTCAGTGTAACTTCACTAGTAGCCTTCCCTACCCTCAAATCTCATCTCAGACCTAACGAGAAAATCAGACCTCTCTGAACAGAAATCTTTTAAGATTCATGGAAAACAAGAGCACGCAATGGAATGGGACAGGCACTGTACTACAGTAAATGCTAAAAGTCTTTATGCCAGAAGACTAGTGTATAGAGAGGAAATAAATAAAATTATCATCAATTTCACAATAAAACAAACAAATTTCCTAAAATACTGACGTGTAACATAATGTTACCAATGATACAATTAAGGGATCTTAATGACTTCTTTGTAAAGCACCTTGTAAATATGCTTTGAAAAGTATTATATGAATAAAAATGATCATCATTGGTAGTATTATTGCCTAGTAAGACAATAAAACATTGTAACTTATAGCTTACAACAGGCTTACAGCATAGCAGACCGACCTCTAAAATCACTGTTGCATAAGATACACAGTATGTGTCTAAGTATTACACATGATAATGTATATTTGCTGAGCAATATCATGAGTTCGTTGTAAGACAAACAGAGCACTCCAATTTTATTCCAAATATGTTTCACAGTTCTGCATGTAAAACAAGAAAATATAGAATAATTATCATGACAAATATCTCAGGAGACTGTGCAGCATCTGTACCTCTCATCTCTCCAAACTGTTGAGGAAACACATAGGCCTACCCAAAGGAAGAAGAAAAAATGAGCCAACACCAGAGATACAATAAATCAGAGAGCTCTTTGCTGGCGGCTGCATGCACATTAGACCACGTCTTCAAGATTTTCAGAGCAAACCATCGAGCAAAACTCCATTACCTCCTGACACAGAATGCAAATGAATCTCAACATGGGGTGGGATGGAATTAAAGACCCTTCTCTAATCAATGACAAGACAGGATGAAACCCTCTCTTCCATGGCTCTGCTATGGGCAAACTGCAAGCCCCCCCAACATGCACATATACACACGTGCACACACACACACACCCATGTGTGCACAGACAGCCTGAAAGACAGACACACACACACACACACACACACACACAAACTTGGCATGAACTCATTGGCTATTTTCCAACTTCACTTTCCATAAACTGGTAGAGAGGGCACACTTACAGTGAGCCTACTGTGTGAAGAGTGTCTTGTCCCAACCTGCAACCTCCTCTGTATTTCAGCGTTAGAGAAAAGACAACTGATTTTGTCAGGTGGATGGTGCTGGTCTCAGGCTGTGTGAGGTGAAAGGAAGAGCTGTCTCTGTTGTGTTCTGCTCTGCTCAGACAGATGCACAGGCCTGTGTAAATGACAGCCTGAGCCTGAGGATGTCTGCTGGCTGCCGCGCGGCCTGCTACAGCCTGCAGGTGAAGTGTCTGTGGCGCCATATGGAGCAGGGAAAATTAACAACGAGAGGAAATTCTCCACAACAGCGGGAGGTCTCGCTACTCTCTCCTCCAAACAAAATTTAAAGACGTAGAGAAACAAGAGAGGGGGAGTGATAAAATTAATGGGGTTCAACATTTTAACACAACACCGACGGCAATGTTTGCACAGAAAAACAAGAATTCCCTTTACAGTTTAGTCACATTGCACTCTTGCATTATAAATCAGAGCCTGGCTTAAGTAGTTTGACCTGTTCTATAAATGTACATTAACCCTGCTGGTGCTCCCTCCCAGGTTCCAGCCTGCTCCACAAGCCCAGCACAGTGGCTGTTAGTGCAGGTGAGCTGCCTTTGTCCCTGGTGGCTCCTCATGCTTGCTACCATCATAGTGCAGCGGCCCCCCACGGAGCCTCTCTTGGTTTGGGTCATTGATTACAAAGAGCCTCCTGGTTTTGTCTGACAGATGTGAATCCATGCTATTTAATTTGGAGAGTTACCCTCAAAGGGACCACCATTAGCTATCCAATCTGACCACAAATAGTGTTCCATTAACCAAAGAGTTTGAGAAGCTCTGGTGGTGTGTCTCCTGACAGCATGGAAGAAGCCTTGGCATATTACACTGAATGTTAAATGCTTGGTTGTTTAAACAAAAGGGAGATCTTACTTTAAAGAACGTCTTTGTTTTAGGGATACATAAAGAGTCCCCTCAGCGGGATTCTTCAGGCATATTAGAGCTGAAACTGTCCTTGTTTAGTGCCTAAAGAGGGTGGGGTTGGTAGTTAAAATGTTAATAAGTGCAATTCAGTTTTAATTTAACAGCCCTCTGCATTCCTAATTACTCCACTAGCTGTGAATAAATGAGGAAGAGAACTCATCTCTTGCCCTCTGCTTTCAACACAAAACACATTCCTACCATTTCCTCTCCGATATGGAGCTGATGAGGACTGAGAGGAAAGCACGCAACATGATCTCAACTCATAATCTCTTCATGAACAAACCAGCATGGCTCAACTAGCTATTTTAGCTATCATTTTCTCAGTGGGCGGAGGCCTTCAAATCTTTGTGAGAGCTGCTGCAGATTTTGTGTGTGGAAAATGTAACAAAGCAAAACGGACAAGTTTCAAGATGCATAAGAGATAGATAGAAGAGGGAAAAAAAAGGGACACAATGATCGTGAGATGTTTTTTTTTTTAAAACATTCAACAATAGGGGCATGCATCCCTGTGCAGCCTTGGAACAGAACTGTGCATAAATTACTTTATGTAATCATACAATGTAGATTAGCATGATAATGGTGGTGTTAATAGATGCCAGGAAGCAGGGAGTGACAGCACTTTAAAATGAGACATGCTCGGGGCAGTGGGCTCACACACACATGCATACACACAGCATTGGGGAATAGCCACTGAGGCTCTTGTGCCATTACGACAAATGTGAGTGACGGGGAAGAAAGCCACCTCTACCCAGCTGCCCGAAGGCTGCTACCGTATTTCCACAAGTCTATAGGCTCCTCATCTCTTGGGGAGCTCTATTAATTGTGAGCAAAATGGTCCACCATTAGATCTAATGCTTTCAGAGACCAGAGGACATCTTACCTTGCCACAAGAGCCAGATCCAAAAAGCCTCCTGTAATATCATCCTAGATTAGACAAAATTTTGCCTACAATTTTCAATCTTTTAGAAAAACACAAGGGGAACAAAGATGTACTTGATGTGATAAGACGTGTTTGTATGTTCATCACTTATAAGTATAAGTAAAACATGAGTAGCCATCAGTGGGATGTAAGTGGGCTGATTAGGTGGATGGTTGGTCTAATCTCTTACCAGAAGGCCATGGAAGAGAGCATCCTGTATTAGGACAGGGCTTTGAAGAGATCTCTGCAGTCACCCAACACCCCTTATTTCTAACAGCATTGTAGCCATTAGTTAATCAGTCCAAATTCAGCCCCCTATGGAGACGAAGAAGAGGGGGCGACAAGGCAACAGGGATAAACATAAGAATAGGTCAAGGGCACTTATTTAAAAAGCCCCTTGAACACAGTTGGCAGATTCAACAAAAATACCTAGTCCCTCTTCCTTTCATCCTCCAAAGCTACAGCAGATCACAAAGCCCAGCGGGGTGCAAAGCAGAAACATAAGGACCTATAGATTTACACGCCAAGAGGGTGTGACCACTCCCGTGGATTAATCCATATTAGAATGGCTTTAGGACAACTGCAATTTGATCAAGTCTGATCCGGCTTATCCACAGCCCCCCAGACTTGCTCACGTGGCGAGGAAGAGCAGTACTAAGCTCTTAGCTGCGGATACTTAATACAACTTAGTTGATGATGTGACAATTTATTGTTCTTTTAACGGCAAATGGGAAATTTCCTTTGATGTTTTTGTCAATAACTGTTACAACAGTGATAGACAATTACCATGACAACTTCCAAAATGAGGGTCACAACACTATTGAATGCTACTATCAAGGCGTCACATCCTTGATATTAACAGATTCAGAATCAATACTGTTTATCAGTGGAACATATTCCCATACAAGTCTGACTGACTTGTATGATTTTTTTTCTTACTGACCTCTAACACACATATTCTCACACACATGCACCTTCTTGACTAGGACAATGGTCATAATCTCCTGAGCCCACTGCTACAGAGAAGGGGGCTCCTGCTCTGGGAGCCTGCACCACTGACCTTCTGACAGCCAGGGCTGGGGAGAAGGCTACATTCATGAGCAGATCTGGGGGTCAACTTCACCACACAAGCACTCCAAGGAGAGCTGAGTGAAAATTAATTAAAAACGCTAGTGTGGTGAATGACAGGCAGCTTTTGTTGGTCCTCTACATTGATGGAGGAGGCAGGACGGTCCCATGTCCCTGGTGCTAGCGAACCCCTGGTGGCCTTAGCTTTTGTCTCGCTGCCAAGCTCTTGGCTTATCAGCAGCAGCATATCAATGAAGATGCCTTCTTGTTTGTGCAAATAGTAATTACAACATCCACATTTCTGTGCATTAAAACAATGACATCTTAGTCACGGTGTAAGGACGGTTAAAGGAGAATGGTAGACATTTTAAACAGACTTAAGGGACATGTGCCAGGAGATGACAACAAAGCAACATCATCTTTGTTTGCACCCATGTATTCAATAAAATTAAAAATAGCCACAATGTTGGTAGCTACTGCTAACCCACATGTCAACCAAACATACAGTTCAGATGACAATCCAACAATCTTGTGGATAAATCTTCTACAGCCTGTGGCCTTCTCACAGTGATATAGAGGAAAAGATTTAGAGTCCAAAAGCATTTAAGCAGGATGAAGCTCAGAGTTTAATGTGGACCATCAATCCCATTCACACAGGACTGCAGCCACTACATCTGTCCTGTGAGACCATCAGAGCAGTTTAGTGGCATGTTGCAGTTTAAAGGTGCAACAGAAGAGTCAGGTAACAGGGGACAAAATAGTCTCGCCAACTCTCAGTTTTAACTACCCGGGTTCCCTTTGGCCCACACTCATTAAATGCAGAATGCATTTGTCCTTGTAGCTTTTCTCTCTCTCACTCTCTGTCTCTCTCTCTCTCTCACACACACACACACACGTCGTCGTTCACAACTCACCACATCCAAAGGCAATGGCGATTTGGTGTAAATAGATGGTGTTTTGCCAAAGCTATGTTTTAGGAGCAAAGCAAATGCAAAGGGCAGGAGATCCATTAAAATCCATCCAATAACCCAGGACCCTGTCTTGACCACCAAGGCCACTGACATCCACAAAATGCCACTGACATGAGGCTCTGCCAAAATGTGTCAACACAAGACATATTGAACATGGTACACTACTGGATAGGCTATTTTAGAGTTTATGAACTTGCATTTTGCAAAACAGACAGAAGCACATAGAGAGGTAAGATCTAAATAATTACAGAATAAGGTTTTGTTAATGTGCAACTTGTTGACATGTTTACTAGACAGACAAAGTAACAGGGGAGTAGGGGACTGGAGGGATGAATTATTTAGCAAGACACTAAATAGGGCCGTCAGGCCCCAGTGCCAAGGAGAACACAGAGGAATAAGGTGCACAGTACAAAGAACCACGAGTTTCAGACATATTGCAACACATGTAAATGTTTTTCTATACATGTGTAGACTAAGCAACTTTGAGTAGCCTCTCCATTGGATAAAATGATATGAGATGATATGATATGATACATGTTTATGGTCTGCTCATAGAAGCAGCTGTTCAATAATATCTAGGCAATAGGAACTGTAAACTTATCCTAGTATTATAGGCTGCCTATTCTAATAAAGAGTATCATTATGAAAATAATAAAATAGATCAAATCAAATAGTATGAGATATACAAGAAATGAATGAGTAAGAGAATGATATATTTGGGAGTCACAACAAAAGGAGAGGCTGGATTGTTCTGTTCTAAACTGCAGGGCAGACAAGGGTCAAAGGAGGTGTGCTAAGCTCAATAGCCACAGTCAAGTGACTCAATTACCACATTTGCTCCTTGTGTTGACCCCTCAATTAGTGTGGAACTGTAACAATCTGCCCACCAAATACAGTCATTCATCACCAACTGCCCAAACCACCAGCCTGCTTCTCAGAGCCACCTCACTACAGAAGAGGGCAGGCAGAGGTCAAATTAAAGCCTGGCCTCTGTAACTACCCTCCTTAATATCCTCTGTTCAACAGGATAAGCTCTGATAGGTTCACAGTCATTACACACACAGACCAACAAGCCACTAGGCATTAAGGTAACTTAGAATACGAGTCTGCTAACAAAATAGACATGGCTGCATGACATACAGGCACAGTAAGTTGGAGGTTGGGGATTCTAGATCATTCCATATCTGATGGCAATGTACAGACTCGTAAGACTTGCATATACTTGCATCTTCCCCCTCAAAGGTATTATGCTTAGAAGGAGAGAGGACTGCGGTAAGTAAGCGTAACGCAGGAGTAACTAAGTGGCTGATAGCACAGATATCCAGATAAGGCCTAAGCGGGTGTTAGTTGGGTAGCCGGTGCACCACCAACTTCTGCCACACTAGCCCATTCAGAGAGGCTCTCAGCCTCTTGGTCATGCTGTCATCACTGGCCAGCACAGACAAGCTCCTCTTACCCCTCTCCTGCTGTGGTTAGGGTTGCAGTCACAGTAAAAGCGAAGCTGTGATGATTTAATTATGATACCGGTTCATTCAGTCACCAAGGTTAGGTTTCCAGGGTGAACTGATATGAGCTAAGTTTGGTTTACGTTTACAGAAGCACATGCCGTATCCCAAGCAGGTCACATTTAATCGCCCTGGAAGGCCAGCCGGAGGGTGGCGTCCCTGGGGGAACTGGGCCCATCCTGGTGTCCCACCCAGCGCCATGTAGCCGGGCCTCTCACTCTGCTCTCTGAGGACTAGTTTATTCATGATAGATAACTATGGCCTGTCCACTGTCTCGCTACCTGCACCAGTTCATCTGCTGCCCGGCAAAGTGAGCAACATACCTGACTCAGGGGGATTACTCAGACAAATGCTTCAGAGGTGTCTGACTGACTGCTTTGATTAATGGCCAAAGCTGGGCACGAGTGGTAACTATCATAATTGATATTCAACTCAACCTTAGTGTAGTGAGTGCTTAATTATCCTCTAACTTCATCTTAGCCAACCAGCTAGTGATTATTTTCAGGTTGTTTCTCAGAGCAAATCCCTCCCTGCACAACTGTTCACTATGTAGTATGACTCCAGGGTCCTCTCTTCACTTTTTAGTTTGATGGCTTGTTCTTCCTTTAAGCTGCAATCAATACCTTTTAAGCAAAAATTGCATTTCTTAATTAAGGCAAGGGGAAGATATTAATTTAGAGCCATTATGCATCCAGGCCTTATGGTGTCTGACATTTAGTTGTGATTACACCAGTGCCTGTATACTGTCATGGAAGTCATTAGACTGCTGTCATCTCAACATGTTTTCCTGGCCTGATTAGCACGGCTTTTACAATACACGGCTGCTTCTACCTTTAAGCTAAAACTGGTGGTTTGAGTGGTTTGCTTTGCTATTAACAACTTTTTCCTTTTTTGAGAAGAAAAAAAGGATGAAGAAAAGTGTGTTTCTCCATCGGCCTAGGGGTGAAGTGTAATACCGAAGCCACGTGAGCCAAAGCTCCAGTTAGCCTGACCCTTGAAACTGTGTCCCAGTCACCTGCATCTTATTTACACTCAAGTCTGGGCTGCAGTGAACGCTCTGACATCAACTATTCATGGTGCTTTCTAAAGCACCCATCAGATGACAATCATGGCCCCAATGAGAACAAAGGGCTGTGTTACACATATTGAGGCCCTACCTCACAGGGAAAAGGAAAGGAACACCGGCTAGGCATTTATGGACCAAACATACTATTCTGTTCAACTGTCTAAAACTAACCTGTGAAAAAAAACAGCATAATACATACATCAAAAAACATGAAAATATTTGAAGTAAGAAATTGTAAGCTTTGAATTTACATTAACATCGATATTATGTTCACTTGAAAGTGCCACGTAAAGTACTGCAACTTTTTTCTTTCATACAATGTCTTCAATGGTGCAGCGCCCAACCAGTACATATTCTGTTGAAAGCACTAGAATTCCCTTGGCTGTTTTTTGTTATTGCTTTAATTAAAAAGACAGATGGGTGATTAAAAAACACAGTGCATTTGTGTATGAAAATACAATTCTCTTACTCTATGTAACTGCACACTATCCTGGCTGACAGATACAGGGAGAAAAGCCCCACAGACCACCTGGTAGAATTATTTTCTGGGAAAGCAATCTAATGGAATATCCCCCATGACCTGCTCCACACAAATAACCCAGGCGTAGTGGTCAGCCTGGATGGGTTTTTACAGGATGTTGCATGTACATGAGGTGGAGCACAAAACAAATTATAAAGGAGGTAAAAGGCCACAAGGCTCAGCCTTGCTTGCTATACTGAACACAATGTTGCACACCGACTGCACACAGAGGATACATCCCACACAACCTCTATTCCGTGGAGTCTGCTGTACTGGGAGGCTAAATGATATGGTTGGTGTTAATAATCAATTCTGTGGGATTAGTTAAAAGTGGAGGACAAAACACTAACAAATCGGGTGGCTTCTTCCAAAACAGAACCATAAAGACAAAGAGCAGCACAGTGTATAGATTTTCTGCAGGGCTCAATTGTGTGAGAAGTTGTTTGGCTTGCATTATTGACTTTCCCAGTATGGCGGAACCAGGATAGTTAGGTGCCTTTCCTCAACTCTAATTATAGTGTCATAAATAGGCGAGACCATTACTGAAAGCCACTCGTGGCTTTAAAGCCACAGATAGGATTTGGACAGAAAGAGGAGAGGGGGTAAGAGAGAGGTCTTAGAGTAGTCATGGCATCAATCACAGCAAACTACTCCTCTGTTGAGTAACGAGCATGAGAGCTGGTCAATAAGTCAGCCACGGTGCCAACCGACTGTAATAGAGACATAGCGGAGGATGGGAGACAGGTATTTGACCTGAGACTACTTGTCATGTTCTTAGGGCTGTGGTCATGCATCATCCTGGAGAAAAAGTCAGTCTGCCATGTGCTTGTCTGCAAAATCAATATCATACAATAACATTGCATGTCATGTATGTCATACAATATCTGGATCAGAAAAATTATTCTGCTGTTGTTATTTTCATTTTACCACATACATTATCGTTTAAGTAAATCATGCAGTCATTCAGATGTAACTAAATAACAAAGAAACTTCTAAATGTTGTATGACTGGAATGCCAAGGACATTTCTCCCCACCTATAAACAACACAGCAGAAAAGCAGGTCACCTCAAGTTCAGCTGCTGCGAGAGGGGAAAGATCAATATAACATTTGTTGTACAATAAAAGCATAATACCAGAGAGGAGAAAGTGATGGAAGATTTAATGACAAATTTGTTTGGTTGGAATTGTTTCATTTGATTATGATAAAAACTGTCAGAACAGAATTGGGAAAAACAGGGTCCCTACTGGCATTAACAGACAAGAAGAATAGTTTGAGCCTGGTGATCATTTCCTTGATGTCAAAGTCACTACACCATAGACATCTTTAGGTCATCTAAAAGGGTGTCTGTGGTGAGTTGAGTCTCTGTGGTCATGGTGCATCCCTGAGAGTACTTAAGCTTCTATGCTGTTCTAGATATAGTATACAGAAAATACAAAGTAAGCATAGTTTAGAAAACTTGCTCAGAAAGTCTTCAAAAAGATTTCTGAATAAGTTGTCTAAAATGTCTTTACAAGTTGTGGCCAGGGAGCACACAGGGAACAAAGAAGACAGACATCTACGTATCAACATGAAAACTTCCATGGGCACTAAAGATAAATTCCCGTTTTCCATCTGGATTCCAAGGCTACGCATGACTTTAAGTAAATAATGAAATTAAGTAAATAAAAAGTAAATAATTTGTCAATAGTATGACTGACATTATATGATAGCCATATCAGGACCAGCAGTGGTTGCGCTTCATGCATTTACAATATGGTGGCCACAGAAAAGCATTAGGATTCTGCAAGGGGAAAAGCAATAAAATGTAATTACATGTTTTTTACTGTTAACTTCAAGACAGAATCACAACAACCAAAGCAATTTCATGCTGCCTCTGAAAACAGTATATAGCAAGAGGGAAAAGGCAGAGTCATGGTTGAGTGGTGGAAGAGACAGTGAGGCGTTGATAGTCCTCAATGGGCTAACCATAGACCAGACTACACACACATTTTATACATATACTAGAGGAATCCATTTCAGACACATATTAGATAAATATTTATATGCCATAAACTGTATCAATAAATCCCTTGGGGAGGGCAGGCTATTCCACAGCATGTCAATAGCTGATTTCACCAGCAGATAATCATTTTTCTCTCCTTGGTGGAGCTTGATATGAAGTCGATACATGCTGTCAGAGTTCATTTTGGCTGTAGCGGTTGGAAAGACCGTCACTGCGAGGATATGGCACCCTACTATTCAGGTCCATTGATTGGGCGGTAGTGTGTTGGTGTGGGGAGAATTGCTAGCTGTCATGCCTTATATGTATGTATGCTGGAGGGAGCCTATGGACTGTGTGGAAGGTCTGCAGCTCCATTTGACCGTTGTGTTAGAGGGGACACAGGGGAGTCGGGCCTTTTAATTGTCTCTTTGACACGTGGCTGCTTACAAGTAGCCATGATACACC
>OOFE01050180.1:60317-86748 GCA_900323365.1 Monocentris japonica
GAATGGGTCCGAAATGGCAATTTCACAACAGTACTCTGAGACGATGAACATATACAATCAGTCAGGATAAAGATCTCACCCTTGGCGGCATGAAAGGGGAAGTGAGCAGTGCTCAGGAAAAATCAATACGGAACCACTCATTTTGGAGGGACATGTGTGTCACAGTCAATAGGAGTTAATAGGCTGGGTTGTTCAGTGAAGACAGGCGGCTGGGGAGAGCAGCCCACTCTGACAGCTTAATACATACTGAATGGCAAGCTGGTTGCATGTAACAGTCACTATGGACACATCAGGTCTGGAATGGAACCTGATGGGCGCAGGCAAAAGTTAATTATAGAACAGAGTTGAAGGTCTTCTACACAGAACTAAAGAATAACCCATCCAGTAATCGCAACAGACATATGTAGCTGACCCACGATACAGGCCAACACCCAACACACTCATTCTGCATTATGAAGAGTGACTGTAATAGATACACTATGAAAGTTTGTTGATGCAGGTGCCTCAGTTGGTGTTCCAAAGCAGCCGTTTGGTGGTGTTATGAAACTGCCCTTAAAGATTTTATTGTCATCTAATCACGGAGGCTTCACATTTTACTGTGTATTTGTACCTGACGGTAAATTGACAAGGAGATATTATTGGACAATAATAAAAAAAAAAGTTAAACTGATAATATAAATAAATAAATGCTTCCTTCAATAATATAAGCCTATAGCCCACAGCAATGGCTAAAGCTATGTTTATCCTATTTGTTCAATTAAGAACTGAACTCACACATTTTTCTGCATACATCTCAAGCTGACCAAATGTAAAAGCACAACATTTCATGGCATAACTCATGGCATGATTTTAAGTTAAAAATGGGAATTGGCAGATCATTTATTTCAAATTTGTCGCTCAATAAATTGATGCACGGTACCACTATTAAAGTATAAAGTATTACAACACCACCTCATGAAAGCTGACATAAGGGTTGACTCAGTATTCATGAACGCACCATGGAGCTGTTTGGGAATGTTTTATGAATCAGACTTCATGCAAGGCGTGACCCCCTAATTACCCCATTTAGATAAGCCATGAATGCAGGAATACATTTCATCTGTTTGAAATCAATTTGAAACGTTTCCCACACACTTGAAACACCACCTCTTAGTTATGAAACTCTACTTCTGATACACTTTAGTTTTATATTGTATGTGTGTGTATGTTATTTATAGAAGAGAACAACATGTAGCCTGCAACGTTGACCCAATCTGGAAACTCTTACGTACTTGACCATGTAGGTCCATTCCAGACCTCCTGTTTCAGGGCACACATGGGGGGGGACAAAGGAGACAGATAAAGGCCAAGTACTAACGGTGTGTTCACCTGAGGGCTTCTCCACACTATCATGTGAAACCCTTCCCTGCTCTAATTAATCAGGGCTGTACTAGCAGGCTCATCACAGGTTAATTGGCTTGGAGAATGGGTGAGGGACCTTGTGGCAAAACAAACAGAAACACAGTTTCCAGAGTTTTGGAACACATTTTATCTTCAGCCAAATGAGATCCAGATCGGCCAAACAGGAAAATGGTTAATAATAACTTCATTAATTGGGGTCTGCGGGTCACTCTGTTTGGTTCCATAAAGCAGGATTGTCCTCTTAATTAGTGCCCATTAAGACCTAATTTGGATTATTATCATGTCTTAATTTTCTTCAGCTAATTGATAATTAATTAAAATTTCAGTATAAAATTATCAGCTGCATTTTTATTTTACAAATGTCAGGAAAACATTTCCAAGTCAGGGATTAATCCCAAGCAACATAATTACAGCAAAAAAAGTCATAAACATTGTAAATTGTCACTATCCTGTAGAGTTCCTGGTAAAATAATCTCTATGAGAAGAGTACATCATGAGAATAAATGGATTAAAGATGAGAAAATATCAAACTCTGTTTCACCCTTTTACTGTAGCACTGGTTAGGACTAAGAAAGGAAAGGGATGGTGAAGCATTCATACTGTACTGATGGTAAGATTGAGGAGAGCAGAAGCAAAAGGGTCTTGCCTCCAATTGACATTTCAATAAGTGGAACAGAGCGTTAGCAATCCATTCCCAACTTTTCTGAAACAATTATTGAGATGGTACCTCCAGGCGATGTATGTTCCTGGTCCCGGGAGTCCTGCTGGCTGAAACAGTAATTGGCTAAATTGTAGAACACATCAGGGCCATTTACAAATTTGCCGAAAATGAATCGTTTAAAATGAAATGAGGGTGACTCTCAAATTAGCAAGGAATATGATTGAGATGTGGCTCTGGGAATTAAGAAACATGATTTAGAGCTCTGCAGAAAGAAGCATCTGTGAATAGTCCAGCATTACACACCACCCTGCTCTGAATCGTATTTAAATATCACTGTGGTCTAGCAGATGTTCCATAAAGCGCTATAATTCATATTTAAATACAATGCCCAACTTTCAATTGTCACTACCTAAATAAGGCAAAGTCTATCTGATCTGCACCACTGAGTCCATCTGCATGTTATTGTAGGTTGCCTGTCTGATGTCTTGTATGTTGTACTGCCTAGCTTGTGGTATATTTGAACAAATGTGCAACATAACATATATCTTGTAAAAAAAATCTAAAAAGGTATAACCTTAAACTCACAACACCAACTGTCGATGAGACATTTATATTAAAAAACAAAAACACAAAGCTGTTAACACTAAGCCAAAAAGTGGACAAAACTTTAACAGTAGACCTTACAGTATGTACGATTCCTCAACTAAAAAGAATAATTTTTTTAAGAGCAGTGTGATAAATCATATGACACAATTCTCATTGGTTTAAACATATTGTGCTACAAGGTGTTTGGGAAAGTGAGCTTAGCTACATTTTACATGGTGTACTCATTTCTGAAGAACACCAACAAATTACTCTGACTGTTAAGGGCCTGACAGTTTTGATTGATTGTTGAGCAGACACTGTGTTGATTGTTGCCTGTTGTGCCATTCCTGTGGCTCCCAGCAGCCACTGCTTTCATCTCACCCAGGCTAAACTCTTCCAACCATTGAAGAGTAATTACTAAGTTCATTAGCCACGCTAGTGGCCTAGAGATTTATTAAAAGATTTGTCATCAACTCTCTCCATTGCTTTTGAAAATGTGAACTGTCTACATTTTGGATTCAAGTATGTAATCATTACTTTGGCTACAGCATACAAATATACTTTACGTGTGAAATAGCCAAGATAACCTATTTGGAAAAATGA
The DNA here is from genome assembly GCA_900323365.1 of Monocentris japonica. Lineage (NCBI taxonomy): Eukaryota > Metazoa > Chordata > Actinopteri > Trachichthyiformes > Monocentridae > Monocentris > Monocentris japonica. The sequence goes on from OOFE01050180.1 coordinate 63,568, forward strand.
AATGACTATAAAAACCCACTTGAAAATTATAAAATCACTGTCAAATGCTAATGTTGCTGCAAATGCGTAGGGTAACAGAATGGGAAACATCACAGTAAAGGCTTTTCCTCCACAGTTGGTCTGAAATGAAGGAGCCACAAGCTATCTTAGTGCAATGTCCAAGTAATTTTTCTTTAATGGGAAAATTGTTACTTATTGATCTGCACTTTGAAATGCCTTGCAGCTATGCTCCAATCACTACAGCTGTCAAAACCATGGAAATACTCTCTGCTCCTTTGCGATTTGATGGCACACTGATTCCCATTACTGGCGCATTTCCAATGTTAATTACCTTCAACATGATATCATCTCCCTTGAAAGAGTCTCATACAGGCTACTAGTGTCCCACTAGAGGACAGTGGGGGGTAAGAGTGATAGGGTGAATGTAGAGATATCATGCTTTGCCTGTCTAGAGCTTGAGTTGAGGCCGTGCACCACTGACTCTGGCCATTAGGAAGCATGATGGGCTTTTCTTTTCCAGACCATTTCCCATGGTCAAAATAGCATAAAAACACCATTTTGGCTCAATAGCAAAGACTTCAACTGAATAATCACAAGGGTGAAACTGTAACTATTACAGAGGCACCTCTGGGATATCCATACATAACAGGGGTGTCAAAAACACTGTAGGTTTTCTGGAGGGCAAAGTGTTTAAAAGTGTATGCTGTTGGCTCTTGCTCCAACATCTGCTTTTAATTACTCAATTAGCGCAATCATTTAGTCTCCTTGACATTCATCCAAATGGCAAATCATAGCCGGAAGTTGTTCTGTTTAAACAGAGCGTTAAGAGGAGTCATGAAAAATGCATACATGATAATGTATATGGATACTTAACTAATTGAACCAATTAAAGGGAGGGAACTGGTTTGAGTGAGAACAGCCCCAACATCGCCCTCCGGGAAGACGCTTTGACACCTCTGATCTACAGCCTCTCCTTTCGCTATTCACAGGGCTGGGCCCGGGGTCATATTTCAGCAGACAAAAGGATTTTTCCTTCAGTCATACAGCAACAATGAGCCTAAGTATTCAGAAGCCATGCACATTCAAGTCCGTATAAAGCATTGGATGAGCCTTGGTACACTAGTGATTCTTATTGGTCTTGGATTCTTTACAACGTCTAATCTGTCCTCAGACTCAACTATACTACAACACCTGCAGGCTCTATTAATGCAGTTATGAATGGAACTTCTGGCTTCCTCTCTATGTGTTTCAATGCTATTGCTGCCACTGAAGTGAGATCCCAAAACAGTGCCATGTGAATGAATATTGAGGCACAATCTTCTCTTCGTTAGTACTTGCAGTATCATCAGTTTCAGTTTCAGTATTTAAGGATTTTTTTCTGAGATAAGAATGTATAGCGCCACATAGACATCAAACACAGGCTCAAATGAATATCTCTTAGGTTTAAGACTAGCTACCTTACCTCCTCCCAAAGTTAAACCAATGCAATCCCCCCACCACAAAAAAGAATGATTGTACCCCTGCGGTGGTGATTTCCTGCATGCTATGGATGCATAAATAAACATAGGCATAAATACACAGAGGACACTGACTGGGACTAGCTGGCCAAGTGGGGCAGCTGTTATTAAAAGGGCTATTTATCACTGTCACCCCTCTCAGGTTCCATCCCTCTCTGCCCTCCAGCGATGTCACTAGGCCGCACAGGAACAATGTGGCTCATCCAACCAAACCTACCCCCTTTATCATACAAACACATGCAAGCCCACATATGTGCACAGTCACAGCTACACATGCACACTTACACAAAGTATATAGTTATCGCTTAAGCTGCATGCATATGTATACTGAGTGCATAAACTGGAATTTACTGCACGGATGATCACTGTGTAAAAAGAATAAGTACAAAAACAGGAACCTCACTGCTCTCAATTTTTGTCAAATATCAGCAACAAAGCTACACCACAAACACACCTTTCATTTTCCACTCTGCTACTTTATTGATTGTGGCCACAATTATCCACTTTTCTGAAGCACTGTATTAAGTGAATTCCCCTTGTTGGACAATAAGTACAGAAGGTTGGCTAAGCCATGCTATCCCTCAGCCTAAGGGGACAGTGTACTTCTCCTGCACCCTCATCATCATTAGCAAGCTCAGATAAAAACACACCTCAATTAGTCCACCTCTGCTAAGGGAGGCACATCAAGTTAAGGCAGATGTTCCAATCTGACCCTTGCCACACCTAGACTTACAGCAGCTCACTCTATGTCCAGACTCAGAGGCCCAAGGAATCAAACATTATCCAACAGTCACACATTGCTTCACTGTCTTCAACATGGGCTTATTGAAGGTATGTCTCTATGTTTATGTGAATTCAATTAAATCACTATCTTTTCACATTATAGGCGTAGTTAATTTGGGCTTTTTTTCTACAATTACTGTGCACTGACCAGCCAATTCAGTTCAGCTCTCTCCATTCCTTCCAACTATGTACCAGTGGCCTGTAACGCCGAAACCTCTCACATACAGCTACAGCAATCCAATCACAATTAATGAAGTGCTTACTTAACCAATTTAGACCCCTTAATTCCTATTAATTCAACATAATAGCTACCCTCTCTGCCAGAATTAACAACACCCTAGCAGAAACCCACAAGTCTCTGCGGGTTGGGAACAGTCAACCCAGCAAATTCCATTTCTTTTGATAAATATGTAACAGTATGTATATCACTGTTGAAACGCATAACCCTCGTGTAAGACCCCTATCAAGTCTGCTTTACACCTGTATTACATTTCTCCTTCAATCAGCAGCTTTTCTGAGACACCAGCCTCCCACGAGGAGCAGAAACCATTACAGGGGACTGCAGCTCATTTGCAGGGAGATTGGAGATCACGCTGCATCAAAAAGTATGTGAAGCATTTCTGAGAACAAAATTGATTTATTCCACTTGTATTTTTGTATGCAGCTACAGTATCAGTGTATTTAATATGAATCCCCAGTCCAGCATTGAGGTGCTGTGTAGGTTGCTGCTTATTGTGCAAGTAAAAAGTAAGGCAATCAAACAGCACAAGGGGTCTATATAGTGCTAAAATGAAGGTATATACAGTATATCTTTATTTACTTATATTTGGCCCTGACGTCCAATGATAAACAAGCAAAGTAACAAACAAAACAATGCCATATCCCCTCTGTCTGATCCACTGATGGCCCATGTTTATGCTACAAAGCCATTAGACTGTTCTTTGGTAAAAGAAAATGAAGAAACAAATAAATAAATATTTCTAAGTATTTCATTTTTGACTTAAGAAAAACAGAAGCAGAGCCTGTGGCTAGAGGAGCCTGACTGCATGCTGGTGGGGGGTAAAAGACAGCCTGGGGGGGCATGGAGGGCGTCTGTTTTTTAATGAGCTGAAACTTTAAATACTGCATAATACATAATAAAAATGGATAGTTCATTTAACTCTCTGGATAAGTCATGGAAAAACTATTAAAATCCATTACTCTTAATGTCAACAGAGTAAGCATTAAGTATGAATGAAGTGAACATGATACTACATCAACAAGAGAAAAACAAAACAATAATCAACTTGCATTGGAAGAAAAAAAGGCATTAGTCACAAGGTTAAGTGCACAAGCCTAAGTGCACTGAACTAAACCCATTATATAGAAATGACAATGATGTATTAAACCATATGGATCTCTGAATTACTCAAAAGATAAGAATTAGTACATTTGTATGCCTTAAATGTGGATTAAGGGACCTTGATGGAATTGTCCAACATTTTAATTCATTGCAACTCAGTCCTAATTTCAGTTGGGACTGGTCCTTAAAAAACAAGATGACTGACAGACATTTCAGCCACCCACAGTCAGCAGCTTTGGCAACAGTGATTGGCACAGCAGGCTCTTTCAACAACCCCCCACCTCAGAAAGAAAAAAAGGATGGGGGGGGAGGGGGTAATAAAAGAAATATGGTGCTCCTTGTCATCCCTTGGGTGAAGAGCTACGCCATAATAGATTTTTAATGGCTTCACTACTCCAACCCATTTAAAAAAAACTTCCTCACCCAACAATATTTGATGGTTAAGTCTCAATGGCACGAGGTCAGCAGTTGTTACCCATTGAAACCACAAAATCCTGTAACAATTACAATAACTGTATTTTTGACGCATTATGTTTTGCTCATAAAACATACTTCTCTCAAGCTAACCAGCATGCATCAGTCTGCAACTGGAGATACATCTACCTAAAAAGTAATGAGCTTTACGTTTCAGTTGTCACACTTCAATTCCAAAAATGCCAATTCACTAAGAATATTGTGACAATGTTGGTTGGCACCTCTGAATTAAGATGTAATTTGAGTGTGATCCTTCTTACAGTGATTTGAGTGATGACTCTGGTACCCCTGCTGCTAGTGGAGCAAGCTTGGAGATGGTGCTAGTGGCCAATCTAGAGGCTTAATGATAACCTCACCAGCATTAGCTGCAGGGGTTGTTCATACAATAATTGTTTCTGCCAAGGCATATATCTATATGACAGAAAGAAAAATAATGTGATTTTTCCTGCTAAATAATTGATTTCAGAATTGGCCACATCAACCACTTCAAGAAAAAGGAACATGCTTAGTACCTTTTTTACACAGAGGAAACTGAGAACTTATAAGCTAATTAGAAGATAATTACAAGACCTTGCAAGTTGATTAGCAACTTCACTGTTGCACAGTAACAATTTACAGCTACATTTCAGCACTTGTTTTGCTTTATTTACCTAAATTCTAAACAGTACAAGTATTTAAAGATTTCACCTTGACAAAACTTATTACCAGCTTCAGCATGCAATTAAACTTCACAAACAGGCATTAATTCTTTGTTCACTGCCACATTAGTTGTGTGTGGGGTGATTTAGCCACTTCAATACAGGGCTAGACTACCGCAGCTATTAAAAGGCATCAATCTCTCACCAAAGTGTAGCCATATTTTCCATTAATTTACAGTTGCCCATTTGCAGTCCAGATATCGTAGACCTGCATTGGTGGTGACCGAGGTAAGATGTGTAATGGTAAACCTCTGCTTGAGCTGAAGGGGTGCCCTCCCCTGCAGTTTAGAGTGGCTCACAGGTGCAGACCTGAAAACAAATACAATATAGTCACAGGCTCCACAGCTTGGATTTCACTGACTCACATCATCCTGTAATAGCCAGACACAAAGATGCAGTCAGTTGCAACCCCATGCAATTATGTCTCATGCTGTACTGCAGTATCAATGCAGCACATGGGTCAAAGGGTCAATGAGTAATTAAGACATGGTTGCCTGAGCATTCCCCATGCACACTTTCAGCCCTGATGAAAGGTTGGAAGGAGTGGGAATTTAAGTGCAGCCTGATACTATGGATCAGATTTCCATAAGTGTGTCTAAATGTTCCTTGTTAAAGGCAATTAGTATGATTAAGAGATAACGTGGTATCATCACTCTATGATTAAAAGGGTTTTGTACATGAATACCCTACCATATGAGGAGGTTCAGTAATATTGCATACAACAAAGCGGTACCATTGCTTAACTTAAAAAACATAATTCAAGTTTTGTCAGCTATTTGTTTCCATAGGGGTGTCCTTGACGGGCTCCTAGAAAAAATGGATAACAGCTTAATTGTTTTAATTCATCCCACTTCTTGACAGTAATATGCCATTCTGTGCTTTGTCAAACTTAAATATTGTGTAGAAAATGCATCTCAGATGTGTCTCTCTGGGCTAAAATTTTCTCAAATGTGGATATCTGCTTGTGGCAGTCTGCCACACTGCTCAATATGTGGGTCCTTGGTATAAAAAAACTTGAGAATCCAGGGCCTAGGCCATTCATAGTGCAATGTAATTTCCGTCCAGAGATGTTAAATATCTGATCCTAATATTTTTAGGGAATCTTTGGCCTACAGCTGGATATTCTGACCTTATTTTGACTTTAGACCAAGAGGAAGGCATAACATTTGACATTTTTGCCACAAAACTCAAATATTCAGTAATATGCTCTTATGTAACTCAAGCAGGTTTTGCAAATTAGGATCCTAAAGAGGAGCTTGAACAGCATGTAGGACGATATCGCAGTCTTCAAGAGCAAATAAGGGCAAAAGGTCCATTGATTTACATGTACAACAAGAAATTATTCCTTCAGTTTCATTGTTGCTAAAAAAGAAGAGGCCAAGGCCAGAAAATTGAGGTCACTGATAAATGCTATTAGTAGGAGATGCTGAGGGGGTGAGGAAATCAATATGGCAGTTTGTCAACCTGCCTCTCAGAGGGAGCATGAGTCTCTGCAGCAGAGGTAAGTGTGCCCTGTCAGCAAAGCACATTACCAGAAATCAAAGGCCAAACAAGGCCTGAAGGAGGTGATGTGGATGCCACTACACAAAGGCCACACTTTGGTAATTAAAACCCATTTTATTAGACCTGTCCCGTCACCAGTTTTTCTCTAACACTATTGACTATCTGTTGCATGGAGAGTGATCACTAATTTCACTTTAAATAAATGAGCTAGAGTTATTTAAATTCCAGTGCTTGTCAAACAAAGTGAAGCTAAGACGTGCAATCAAATAGAATATGCAACTTTCATGTGAGCACTCCCTTATCTTATTCTTCTGAGATTGTAGAGTTCAAAGATGACGTAGTACTGTTATTCCTATCTCTAAGTGAGGACCAGGAACAATTAGGACTTGGGCACTGAAGGGAAAATTGACGATATTTATAAGTCTGTCCTTTTGATCACTATCAAAGCCTCTCATGACGTTTTCAGAAGCCAATTCTGCAAAATTGGCCCCAAACTAGTGTTAGATTTGTTAGCAACAATGGTGTACTCATTGCAGTATGAAACCCATTATTATTAAATCATATACTGTACAAACCATTCCATATACTTTCATTTCTGAAGTAATAAAACAATATAATTATTTAAAAAGAGTCATGCACAGGAGGCTGGTGCCCAATTCCCATGAACACCACAAACAAACTTTATGAGAGGGCTTGGTTAGTGATCAATGGGATATGCTACTAAAAATCTCAAACCTTCCCTTAATTTCAATATCCATAGCTTTGTGCAAACCACTGTCAGTATTGTATGTCAGCATAGTAATGTGAATAAATGACTCCAATACTGCAACTTAAATAGTCTTTAATAGTTAAACACTGATCAAATTACAGGTGATAGGGGTAGGCCTGCTAGACACATAGGATGGCACTTCTGTCAAAACACTCTCAGGTACACAATCTCTTGAAATGTTTTAAAAGATAGGCCTACAATACCCTCTTGAAGACACATTCAGTGTGATGTTTTTTTTCTCAGTTCAATACTGTGCACCTTCATCCTCTTTGTAGGCGAAATACACTGTGACTGGTCCAGCACTCGTCTGCACCGTTTCTGCAGCCCCCACGACCAGCCAGCAACCAATGCCATAGGCTAAAGAGGGGATACCTGCAACAAGTGGATACAGTGTGTTCACATAAAATCGCCTTCTATTTGAAGATAAAATTGTATTATAATGGGATGAATAAGGAACACTAAATGCATATCACACTTACCTAGATTGATGACTTTCAACATGGTGAAAAACTTGTCCTCCAAGTCCAGGGTCTGTAGAGGTGCTTTAGTGCAATGATACTTAATAAAAGGGAAGCAGCCTGTTCTCAGTATTTGGTAGTTGGCTCCCTGAACTCTCCAGTTAAAGTTGGACAGTCCAAACTGATCGTTGTTGACGGCACTGTAGCGAACACAGTAGGAGGTCCAGGGTGGCAGTTTCCGCTGCACCAGGTGGCAGGTCAACACCTCTGAGGCTGCGGGTCGGATTTCTGTCTTGCCAAATGTGCTCGGAAACAGCACAATCTTTAGAAAGATGTTGTGCATCTTCCTCAAAACTTCCTTCATAACTTATTCGAAAAGTAGGCCGGTTTCCCTTTGCTATTGTTTGTATTTCTACCACCTGGACTGCATGGAAATACTTTAATTTCTTAATCCAAGTATCCTATCTAGCCACAAATTATAACGTATACCTAGATGAGGGGATTTCAAAGGCTGCTCAGTAGCGAGAAGCCCGCTGCACACCACCGGGACAGAAAGTGTAACGGCATGTTACGCAACAATTATTTTCGATGTAGCGTAGCTCCGCCAACGTAGCTAGCTAAGACTAGCAAACAAGAAAGTCCAAGCTTATTAGCACAATGGAAATTACACCTTCCTTAATGGATTCCACTACACGGGGCTGCGAGTCCTGGTATACTGTCCATGTCAACACAAGGTAATTTTAGAACAGCCATCAGACTTGTGAAAAAAAGCTACATTCTTCTGCAGCTGTGCTGTACTGCACTCCTTGCTCTTACCGTGTACTCCCACTATAATCATCCGGCTGGAAACGCAGGGCAGTGCACTTGTTTCTCCTCAATAGAATTCAATAGAGACCGGCCTGCTTTAAATGATTTGAATGGATGAATACTTAACGACTCCCTAAATGACACCTCCTGGTTCCCAGGCGGAAATTACCTCGTGTTTGTAAGAATCACAAGCAGTGTAGGCGTTCAATAATGTTTATTTTCTTTTTCTGATATTAAGGTCTATTCAGATTGCTAAAACAGACTACCCAACCATTTACTGTAACATCCATCATCGATGCTGACAAAGACTTTCAGAATTCTGTTTGGCTTGCTGCGTTTGATCAACTTTGATCCTTGGCCCATCTAACATACTGGAGTTTAAATAATCAAAGCATAATTGGAAATCAAAGTTGACAAAGACATGATGACTTAACTTAGCATTAGTAAGGCAGTTGTATCAGTGACCCAGCTTAGTTAAGGCAACAGCGTTGTAATCCTCCACTGCTTGCACGTTGTTCTGGACAGTCATCTGCAGTACATCTTCTATGTCCTTGATCAGATCCTCAAATAAACACAAGAAGAAGGGTTAATTTATTGAAATAAAATTTGAATCACTACCCATTACCATTCCACATGAGCAGGCTCCTTCAAAGTCGTTTTGATTTCACTACATTTGTGGTTTTTTTCATTAACTGGCCACACCGTTCTTTGCTGAAAAAAACATTCCAGCTGACTACAGCTTGACTGAATATACAATACACTATCATGATGGACATGACTAGAGAGATCGTTAGGTCATTAACATGGATGGTACCTTGAAATTAGTGTCTCCTTGCATTTTAGGGGATGATATTTCCCGATGAATGACTGACAGATTCCGAGCAAAGGTCACTAGGGCTCCCTGGAGATCTTCTGAGATGGTTCTATTAACGACACCCCAAACAAATGAGTTTACTAATGATCCCTGTGCTGCCAGCTAAAAAACAATCACCTTATGTATCTGGTGGTGGCGGTTAAATTAAAACTTTCTGCTGATAACATCCTCAGTCTTTAGGGGGAGATGTGAGCAAAGCTTGATTTAACTATAAGCTAAAGGATTTGTGTGATAAATATGTTAAATAACCCTCTTCTTAAAAGCTGCGAAGGATTTTAACGATATTTACAAAGCCAGAGGTGACATCTTAATCCTCTAAAAGAAGTGGCTTTATTTAGTCTATAGAACTCTTTAATCCACTTGATACTCTATTGTCGTTTTATGAGCATGTCCATTCTCACAGAGGGAGGTAAAGCAAAGGTAAACATGGTGGTATCATGGTGTGTTGTGTGTGCTTGTGATAATAGATAATATTTACAGTTTCCCATCATTAAATTAACAGATATGCTTGTGACCCACAGTAAGGGCATGAGGGAAATAAGGGTCTGCTTCAGTGCCAAGAGTTTGTGCCTTTTTAGGCCATTTTACTGTTTTTGTTTCTGAGTGAACCCATCAACCATTAAATGTCAGAATAAACTGAAATGAAGCAGTTTAGTTTTCCGATGTGATAAGGATGTATAATTGTGTGTATAGGAATGTAATGTGTTATGGAAAGAAATACATACACCATTCCAAGACTGCATCTCTCACTGCTGTCATGGAGAGCAAAAACAGTGCCTTGCCTCATCTGCAATTAACCAGTCACAAGAACACTGTTAAAAGACGAGCTCTATTGCTATATAGTGTAGATTAACTCAATCATATAATGTGTGTCAAAAATGAACAAAATGTAATGTTGATAAGGCCAACAGTTTCATCCTGTTTTACCTTTATGTCAAATCCTATGCCTTGAGCCTTGCACATCTTAAAGAACACATTATGGTGCACCATGGAAAGGTTAGTGTGAAACAAGTGGCTCCCAATAACAGCATAACGATTAGCCACAGGAGGCTGTGAAAAAAAGCAAGAAAGAAAGAGAAACAGAGACATGGCAAAAATGTAATAGAGTGTATGATTGCTGGCAATAGTCCTTTGTTATTCCCAATTATGGTACAATCATTTTTACATGGAATTATATTTGGAGCTAAAGGATAATTACCATGGTGCATTCAGTGGCAACATGGCTAGAGTAGAGATGGCTGAACCCTGTACACATATCCTTAGGGTCAGTGTTGAGTTCGGGGAGCATGTGTGATTAGTGAACATGATGAGTGTGGGGCACATGTGGTAAACTGTTGGGCCTTTCTTAATTAACTGCGGGGAGGAACAATTAATGTTTGGAAGACATGCCAAATGCAAGATGCACTTAATTGTATGATGCCAATCAAAGGAACTACAGGTTTGGGATTACAAATTTTTGTATTCATCATACGACAACAGCAATACTGAATGCACAATACATATTACCATCAAAAAATAAAATAAAAGTGATTCTGAGAATGTCGTGAGTAATACTAGAGAGGTTGTTTACTTAAAAGTGACAGGGCTCAAGAGGATAAAAATGCGGCTGGTTCACAAGCACTTTTGGGACACAAAATCAGCAGGACTAAACCCCTGTGAGCACAGGAGATAGCCCATAACTCGCTGTGATGGCCGTGTGTTTGCAATTGTCAAACACTGGACCCTCACACAACAATAAAAGTGTCCAGCAGGGATTTAATTGTGTTTGTAATATGCAGACACCTAATGATGGCCACTGCTGAAGCCATTAACCATCACAGTGGCTCAAATGCTGTACTGAAGCACCAGGCCACCAACTAAATGAATGTTTGATAAAATAATACAAGTCGCGGATTAACAAGCGTAAACTCAGGCATGCTGCTAATAAAAGAACTCTATTGTTTAAGGCCTGGCACCAGGTTGATGAGGTGTTCAAGCATGCATACACATGCATAATGAATATGGTATGAATTATTAATGTGTTGATTATTTAGGCTCATCTATCAAAATGATAATGGATTCAGCATCTAAACACCAATTGAGCTCAGTGCGTAATTACAGTATTTAGTTGTATTTAACAAAAATGAAGAGCAAAACACTGATCGATCTTAGTAAAATAATTAGTTCTGAAGCCTCTGCTTGTTTTAGACCAGCCAGCTTCAGTCTGGTTGAGGTCAAATATTAACTATAGTCTTTGCAAAAAACTGTAAAAGTATATAACAACATAAAACATTGAGGTATATTTTTAAATAATGCTTTTCACATTTCACAAAAATGTCCAATAATCAGTAATACCACTAAAATGAGACATAAAATGGTACTTTGGCTGCTATCTGGTGTGCTGAGGATTTCTCTGGCACTGGCACTTCTAAACGGCATGTGCGACAATTCAGCGTTCCACCAGTCGCAATCAGTAGCATCTGGGTCATGGCCAGCTGGTTACTGTGTCTCAGGTCCAGATCAATAGCCCACACCTGCAGACAGGACAACATGAAATCTATGTCATAACATATGTCACGCAAAATGAATACAAAACTAAAATATAAAATAAAATATTATTTGCTTATTTTTTATTTGATCACAAAAATGGAACATCACAGAATCTCACCCATAGAGCTTTATAAACAGATAGATAAAACAGGGCAATACCTTTTAGTCCTTACAGTATTATCCATGTTGTGAGGCAGGGCAAAGGAAAACACTGTTAATGGTTTCTGCATTACAAATGTAGGTATTTCAGTTGTGGAATGACACATGCACAAAGTAGATCCTTTCCTGAGAATTTGGGTCCAGTTTGCCCTGGGCTAGTTTGTTTGGCTCATGTCCGGCGAGAAGCTAACTTCAGATATGTATGGTAAATGGCGTCATTATAAGTATATTAAGGGGTCAGGTATGGTCATAGTCTTCTGCTTAAACAGAGCTAATTTTCCCGATAATAACCTAATAGCTATGCCCTCTCTTCAAAAGTGGCAAATAAATCACCAGTGAAGGAGTTGTTAATAACTAAGTGGCAGTCGGCTGCCTCCCTTTGCTGTTCCTATTTGTCAAAGTAAACGTTCCTGCCACTGAATGCAAATAGCTGCCTGCCTCATGAACCCCACGCTCTCTGCAACCTGAGCACTTTATCTCCACTAGCACATGGACATCTGACCATAATACACAGTAATTCTCTTCCATTTGTATTCAATTGCAAAATATTGTGATGTTTGGTATTGTTTGTCATACTGCTGTTACCCAAGATTACACTAACATTTATTTTCAAAGTGAGTTCAGATAATAGTGAAATATATTCGAGATCATAATTTAGCAATATTGTGCACAGTAGTAAACTTCAAAAATTGAGTGTTTGCATCTTTAAATGAGCTGTGTCATACGAAATGTCTTTTTCACCCCTTTTCTTCTTTTTCAACACACTAGGAAATGATGATAAAAAATGGGGTGTCAATGCTTAAGATTTTCTCTTATATTATATTTTTGGCAGCTTAACCTGATTTTCAGGCCAGGGGTTGCACATAGTACTTGAATGATTGTTGTGCAACTGGAACAGCCTTTCCAATGATTAAAAAAGACATTTGTTGTGATTTGTCAATTTTGCTATTTAATTTTTCTTTACAAACAGTGCAGTCCTAATCTTTAAAAACACTTACATTCTAAGTCAAAGCATCAAACACAATTTATTTGTTAGGCAACAGTTCAGCAGTATGTATTGCACTGCACATCCTGTACTGGTAGCTACCAGTGGATAGATGCGAGTCTGTATGCATCACGTTGATACCTGGGACTGGGTGACGGACACACTCCACAGAGCCATTCACTCTGCTCACTAAAATCAAACCCCAATGTCCCATTGTCGCTATTAACAAAGCCGTGGGAAATGTAAGCCTGGATTGTACCTGTTTTCTATAGCCTTGCATTTTCATTAAAAACCCTGATGCTGCAGCTGGGGCTCCACCATTCCACAATGTGAGGAAAGACTGCAAGGGCAAACATATGTGACCCACTTCTCCCCATCAAATAAAGTAGGCAGCTTTTAGCAACAGGTTTGAATCTAAATTGATGTTTAAATCCAGACAGGTTTGCCCATGTGGCTCTCTTCTGTCTGGGCTCTGTGTGTGGGGAGATGGGTAAGAATCTGTGATTCAGACTTCAATATTGCTGCTTCTGTTGAAGCACATGCTGTTTAGAGTCTATTCTTAATTATGTTGTCAGTGAATCACATTCAATTTGTGGTCATCAATACAGCTGAAATTAATTTTTGGGTTGTCATTCTATCATTCTAAACGGTTAAAGAAAGAGCAGCTTCTGTTACTATGATAAATTTGAGAAATAGCATAGTTTTAGATCTGAGATAGTGTCACAATGTTTTGTCACTGCAAAGACAGCTTAGTTTGTCTATATGAAATCTTGAAATGTAACAATTACGATGAGGTGTAATGAAGTCCACAGCCCTAATAGGCACAGTTCTGCTGACAAAAACATTTTTGACATGACTATACATTTCAGAACAATCAGAAATAGCGCTGCACCACTATGAAAATTCAGTTCAATCACAAATAATTTAAGTTTCAAGACACAAATTGCATTGTCTAATACAGCATTGACTTACACTGTCTGTTAGTGTGATATCCATAAGATACTACCCTCTAGTGGCAAAAGTTCCCTCAACTACTTTAAATTCATTTCTGATTGGGAATCCATTATGAATTGTAAAGAGAAAAAAACATACACATTTCCTGATTCCTTAATGTCTGGAATAAATATAAAAGATAGATAATAAATGGTGTATTGCTTTGCAATGGATTTTTTAAGAAAGAAAAAAAACATGTGTCCATATTCATACTTGTAACTGTAAAGTAGTCCCAGTACTTTCTCCACTGTATAACAGGTTCAGCATTTTAAATGCTATATTATAAACAGAAGTATTTCATTTTACAGTTCTGGATCAATAGGCAGTCAATGTAGCCACATGCTAGGAGCAGAGGTTAAACCATCATAAACCAGTCAATTTCCAATATCATAAATCAAGCAGGTTTCAACAAAACTAAATCCTGACAAATGAGTTAAGGTTTCCATGGTGTCCTGTTATAATAACGAGACAAATATCAGAGAGCCCTGCAAGTAACCAGTCAGGGGTTAAACACTGACAGGGCATCCCCAAAATCAGTCAAATCACTTTAGAATGACCTATTGTCTGAAAGATAGGTGCCTCTGAGTTTCTCGGGTGTTGTAAGGTTAAAGGGCAAGCCTTAAATGGTGGAATCAGTGTATTGACACAATAAGACCTGACAGTTTATTAGATGGCCTTGTGAAACATTTGGTCCCTCTGCCCACTGTTTGCCTTGCGTGTTTTACAGGTCCCAGGGGAGCCATAGGGCAGGCATCTATCTGCTCATATGGATCCCTGACCCAGCCTACTCTCTGACCAGTATGGTGAAATGGAGTGCTTTGACACCATGCATTGCAACAGCCTGACCATATTTATCCTGGTAACATAAGCTGAGACTTCAATTTGCCCTGGCTGTGTCTCACCTTCTGCTCCAAGGTGCTGTGGTTCAGGAAGGTGGCCAGGTCCAGGGAGACATAGCCTATGATAAGACGCTGCAGACAGGCTTGGCCTACGCGCATACAGATGGAGTGCAGGGTGCCTGGGCATACAGAGGTCTGGGGGACAGAGGAGCCTATGGTCTCCAGCTGACAGGAGCCGTGGAGCTGGTCTCCACAGGACAGCATGGTCACCTCACCCCCAGGCTCCAGCAGGAGATCCACTGTCAGACAAGTCAAACTGTCTGAAGGGGGGTAGGCCTCCACTACCCCACCTGGACACACACAGACACACAGTGGGAGAGAGGGATGGCTACAGTACAAACAAGGTTGATTGAGTCAGAGAGTAAAGGTTACCCATAAAACACCAACACCTGAGCTCTCTTTTGATGTCAGCACTTTTTTTCCATTCAAACATTTAAAACATGGCAGTAGCAGCTGCTTAATAACCAACGAGAGCAACAGGAGAATTAATTCATTTGTCAGTTAACATAGGCAACATTTGTGCACTGAAAAAGGACATAGGAAGTTAGAGTTGGCATGCTCTAAATGGGAGTATTTGCTGGTGAATAGCATTCAGTGCCTGACAATAGGCGTCTGACCTTGCCTGAGGAAGGTCTTCAGGAAGCAGGCCCAGTTGGGATAGCAGGAGGTTTTAGCAGGCTGGGCATGATGGGCCAGCCACTCTGGGACCTCATCTAGATATTTGAGCAGAACAAGCTCCTGCAAAAAGGAAAGTGAAAGTGTATACATCAGGGATCTACAGGATCGGAGTTGGAGACCGATCTGAGGGCACTATGTACGGTTTGTTCATTCAGTCAAGTTCATTCATTCAATTTAAGTCTAGGTTATGTTATTTTGTCCCATTATCATAGCATTCCAGGTGTCCACCACATTGCTGGAAATGCCCTTGTATTACCAGGATGACTCCAGTGACTGGCTGTTATCCTTGAGACCTTTGGTGACTGCTTCAATTTCTCTGTGAGTGCCTGATGGATACTGCGAGAGGGTCTATTGGTGAGTGACAGCCTATTATCAGAAGGCCTCAGGAGTCTAATGGCTTTAACTCACAGCCATGGAGACAGCACCTGCCCTCAATAACAACTCCCTCCTCTCGGTGGCTGATGAATACCTAAGATAACCCCATCTATCTGGGGATCAATCAGGACTTGACAGGGATCGATATCACTCTTGTTTCTGTAACTACGAAATGCCATAATGGTTTCACCCCTTAATTATGCTGTTAATTGCTAACTTTCGCTTTAGGTGTCCCTTAAACAGTTTGGCAACTTAAGTACATTCTCTCATCAGACCATGCTGTAATGTAGTGAAGGTAGTAACAATGGCTCCACTAAATGTTAATCTGCCTTTTTTCTATATACTAAGAAATTGCAATTAATTGCTTATGTTGACTGGATACCAAGTCCAAATGAGATGGATGAGTTGATTCCCAAGTATTCTTTTAATTGCATAGTCTATAATAATATGTGTCTGTTAGAAAAAAAATTACTTTGCACACAGTAAAATCTGTGAAACTGAACCACATTTCATACCCGTCAAAAAGATGACTAAATTCTGAATGGAAATAATGTCTTTGTTCTTTTATCATTCTATCTAGAGCGTCACTTTGTTTTGAGTATATTCTGTCTGGCTTCACTGAAGATGGAACTGGAGATTATGCTGTTGATATTCCAGTCATGTAACAGCCATCATCATATGCAAGTACTGTAAAAGGCGAGGTCAAATGCTAGACAGTGATTCACCCTACACAAACCATGAAGCACACAATGGTGCGGCAAAAAGTGTAAGGCAACGGTTGCCATTTTCAACGGAAGAGCAAGCTCACGCCGGGATTTTGCCTATGCTGTTCACAGAAACAGCAGGACAGCAGGAAAAGAAAGAGAGGTATTTTGCAATAAATTATTTGGACTTAAACTGCGAACAGTACCCTGTGATAGGATTCAAGCTTTGCTTGGTGTCCACATAAAGCCAAGCAATCTGGTCATAAATAAAATAGATGTAGCCCTGCCTCTTTGATTGCCATTTCATCTCTCCATTACACAGCGAAACAACTGAGAAACTGTCTTGAGAATAGACGGGGCCTAATCTGACTTGCCATACACTTCATGCACATCAATTTACTATAGCGCTGTCCCACGACTACCAGAGGGACAGAGCAAGACTTCAGCCTCAACCTCCCACAGCTCACGACTAATTTCATGGGTAATATGAACATGTGAATTATTAATATTAAATACAACATATGGGTTGTTTTCATGTCCATCATTTTGCATCCCTGGTTAGATTTAACATCTTACTACGAGGAAAGCAAATGCCCTCTGCAAAAACATTGCACAGAAAGGAGTGATATTAAGTAAAAGTAAGGGAAACACAAAACAATTAAGTTCAGGCAGAACAGTAGATATTCAAAGTCCTCTGTGCAAACAGAGAGACTGCACAATATTTAGACAGAAAACATCTGTATAAAAGTCCCTCTAAGTCTGTAGTAGTGGTGATTATCAAATGACCCATTTCCTTGACAAACCTAACCTAAATAAGGTGTTGCTCAAGATCTGTTTGCACACAGCATGACAAAAAGAAATGCTCCATCTGTTGACGCTATTAGGTGTAATTTTTACCCTCTTGTGCCTAATGATCCATATGCAAGCTGTGTGTTTGAGTGCTTAAGTGTATGTATGGCCCCCTTCAGGCATTGCATGGGTGCAGATCTACACATCTTTAACCTCTCTCTGTGTAAATGCTGAAAGAGCTCTGGGGGCTTTTGCAGGCTGAAACATTGTGCCAGAGGCCATGGGCCTCACAATATTTAGAGGAGCACACTATTTTCTAGACCTCTGTGGAAGCTCCTATCGTGTGAATAGGCTCTCTCCTCCTCCTCTTCCTACCCCTACAGCCTTTCTTTACCATGGCCAGAAGGGATCGGAGGGTGATATTATTCTAAAAGACCACATGGCATTCTTGTATTCTTCTATGTCAGTCAGGCTGCTCCTCTTCATGCTGAGCCCCCCAGAGCAAGCAATAATTAAACAATATGCACACAGTCTGTTTAAGCTAAGGCCAACTCTACTCCTTTATGCCCTCAATCCACTTACAGTGATCATCAATGGTACAGGACACCCCACTGGTTTATATGGTTCACTTATTTGCTTGTTTTTTGGTAAGAGATGATTTTGGTGATGAACTGTTAAATTATGAATTAGTATTTGAAATGTTTTAATCATTTATGTTACATTAATAATGAATTAAATTGTTATTATTTTAATAAACATTGGTTTACACATCTATAAACATTATTCTTAAATGTTTGTTGAATTGTGAGAATATATCCTATACATTAGCTGTCGTTGCTATTGCAATTAGGTCTACTTCCTTTCAGCCAAGTGCTACAGTAATGAGAGCTATATCTCAAAATATACTGCCATGCTTAAACATCTATCTACAGTTTCTACTGTGAGGAAAGGACAGCAAGAATATACATTGATATAAAATATTCATATGTTTGAGTCTAACCAACAACATAGTTCTGTAGGTCTAATGTATTCTGCTTTCAGCACCCAAAGTTTAAATTGCTAACTTCAATATACACAAAGCATAATAGGAAAAGGATGGTATAACAAATTCAGGGGGCTAATACATTTGAGGGGAAACAATGTCATAACAAAAAACCCTCATCCTATGAGGAGCACAGGATGTGGGCTTGCCTTTGATTAAAAGAGCAAGGTGTAGTATAAAGGCCAGTTAAAGTGTTGTGTCCATATGGCCCAGAAGCCCTGAGGCTGTCGGCCTACACTGGGGGCCTCGGCACTCTTCCCTCTCCATGGGACCCCAGCTGGTGAAACAAACCCCATTTACTTTCCTGCGCTGCCTCTGCCACCATTATGGACCTTGGCTGTAGCTCAGCCACTCTGCCATAATTAACAGCACCAATGCCACAACAATTACAGCCCTGCACCACACACACACTATGAATCAAAGAAGGAGCTAATCGGAGCAAAGCAGAGTGAGCCATAAGAAGCTTGAGATGGCTGCTGTTCTTTAGAATAGGATAAAAGGTAAAATCATTGTGCTCCAAGCCCACAATGATTAGCCTGTAATTAGTTTACACAAAGCTCCCTGTTAAATGGCGAAACACAGTAATGAACACATGACAGAAAATCAAAGGCTACTTTGTAAGCATATGAGAAATAAGAGCCAGAGGCTCAGAAGCTGCGTACAGATTACAATGTACTAAATAAATGCTTTCCTAACAATTAAGTACATATTATTTGTTCTGGATATGTTTAAGATAAAATCTGAATTTATTCTTTTGAGAGGAAAGTGAATGCTGATTCTTGGAATAATAATAATAATCAGACTTCTAACCCTACATGTAGTATTTGTTTTCTAAGGTCCCCATTGCAACAACAGTGCACTAATGCTACAAATAGCAGATCAAAGGTGCGCCATCAGCTGCAATAAAGATTTAAGTCTTTAGTGCCATTGGCACTTCAATCTATTTTCAAGTGTAATGTATGTGAAATTATGTTGTAAATCTGTCTCACTGACTAAAGATTTAAAGTAAGCTACACAATGTACAGAGAACGGAGTGCTCTGTGACTCTCTGAACTGCATTTTAATTGTCACTGCCAGGTGAGTGAGGGGATTAATACCGTTTGGCAGTTTACTGTCCTCTCCAACACACCAACACTAACTAATAGGCCCGCCTCAGAGGATGGATAATGGCTGTGTGTATACCCAGATATTTTAGGTATTGATGTAATGCTCTCTGGCTCTAGGGACGATGCTGAAAATACTGTACCACAGGGACCACTACTGTGACTGTTTATGCTAAGGTACCCTACTCTGAACTGAATGGTGGTATCTCTCTGACCCCACTGTGACCTATGCTTTGATTCATTCATTGAGAGGCATGAATCTAACCCTTTTGTGAGCCATCTAGTCCTAGCCTAGTCTCAACAAACTCCATTTTAATATCTAGTTATTATAAGAGGTTACATTTAAATGTCT
The DNA here is from genome assembly GCA_900323365.1 of Monocentris japonica. Lineage (NCBI taxonomy): Eukaryota > Metazoa > Chordata > Actinopteri > Trachichthyiformes > Monocentridae > Monocentris > Monocentris japonica. The sequence goes on from OOFE01050180.1 coordinate 83,401, forward strand.
AATTTCTCCTTGGTATAGATGTAATCGTAATAGCAATAAACTTTTTTAAAGTTTATTTGTATGTCTGGCCTGGACAGCTCAGTCGGTAGAGCATGAGACTCTCAGTCTCAGGGTCATGGGTTCAATCCCCACATAGTAACTATAACTTGTAAGTCGCTTTGGATAAAAGCGTCTGCTAAAAGACTGTAATGTAATGTATAGCACTTTAATACAAAGTGCTTTGGAGGAAGCCATAAAAACAAGACATAATAGTAAAAACATCAATTTAAGTAGAAGAAATAAGGAAAATAAATAAAAAAGGAAAATAAAAAACAACAATAAAAGGCAAGTAAATTCAATAAAAATCACGTAAAAGCAATGTGCTTGAAGAAGTGAGCCCACAGAGTGTGACATCAATTGAATGATGTTGTCTTTTGGGGTCATATCTATACCTGAGCCCATTCTGTGCTCCACAGATCAGGACCATGACGACGGTACTCTTGCAGGGCCCAGCTATAGCAGCTAAGATGGCACATATCACAGTATGCCGTGCCACGGCCACCCTGCTCGGAGTCCATCTTGAATAGCCAGCGATACACATCCATGTTCTGAGTCATCAGCTGGGCCAGTGTTTCATGAAGCTAAGCCAAAACAAAAAAAATATGTGAATTACAAACTAAATGACAAATATTATTACAAGTGAAAAGTTATGTAAATGTGTTCTTCCATGTTATCTGGCACTGCTGAGGGACTCCATGCTGTGGTGGAGTCTGTGTGTGTATTTGTACATGTGTGTTTTAGTCTCTGACCTGGTTAAGGGAGTAAATGTCTCCCTGCCCAGGGGGTACATCAACCTCTGCCCCAGCAAAGATCCTCCTCCCTCCAGACTTGGTGCTGTAGAGCTGTGCTATGGCCGGCTCTGGGCCCAAGATGGGCACTCCCAGCTCATCAGCCACTGCCAAATCATCCACATGGGCCACTCCGCCCACGATATAGGCTTCCTTGCCCTGGATCAGGTTCCTTATACGCTTCAAGGTGTGTGGGCTGTACTTTAGCAGTGTGGACAGACACATGTTATGGGTCTAGAAAAGAGGAGGGGAGAAAGATTACTGCAGGAGCTAGGAGTTCTCTGTGTCTCTTCCAAGGGTTGTTCCTTGACCTGATTTATCACTGTGTACACACAACAGATCTATTATTGTAATAGCCAGCAGGGTTTTGACCTCTCCTGTATTCCAGCAGGTTGAATTGATAAAAGCTGCCGGTGGGAGGCCTCCCCTATCCTTCACGTCTTTAATGTGTGCTAGCAATGAGCTCCTTGGGAATACAACTAATTACTTCACATCTGTATTTATTTGATCCACATGGAATTATCCCTTCTGTCATTGGCAGAATGCGCTGCCAGCCATGGGTAGCAGTGATTCATCTCAGCAACACGTCTGGCACAGTTTAACAACAAAACAGCAGGAAAATCAATAAGGAGAAATGAAGAAGACCATGCTATGTTGTACATTTAATCTAGTGCAAAAGCATAGGACATAAAAACACAACATAGTAAGACCCCCAATTTTATTGTATTGAAATAATTAAAACTAAGCAGTCACACGATGCAGACTTGCTGAAGAAATCAGTATTTAAATAGAATAAATATTGAGTTAATACAACCAATTAAAATGCATTTTAATTATTCATTAGACACCAACTAGGAACCATGAAATATATTTTAATTAACTAAAAATTAATATCACTTTAGTATGTTTACCTTGACCTAACATAGATGTTCCATTTAAAAACTACTAAAAGGAAATAAACTGTCTTTAGTAACAATCTCCTCTACTACCCTCTATAGGACAGTACACAAACTACAGATGTTCATGGCTAACAATAGATTTCTAAACAACATCAAATTCTAAGATACACATTCATACAAAACATTGTGCAAAAAATCTGTGTGATTGTTCTTACCGGGAAATACTCTACAGCATCAGGTGTGAGGATGGTAAAGCGTTTGATGCAGGAAGAGGATAGAGTAGGCCCTGCATCACCCATCTCCGTGGCTCCTTGGAGCTTCAGGAGGCTGGTGTAATAGTGCGAGATGTCATCCCCCAGATGCCGGGGAGATACATAGATCACCTCCACATTTTCATCTAAACACGCAGAAGTAGTATGATTATGCGTTCAACTTATTGAATGGTTACGGCAAAGCATGCGTGGAGAGTTGATATGTGTATGGTGATGAGGCAATGCAAAGCTCCTACCTCTAATGTCACACAGTCTGCTTATTTGTATGTTCTGTAAGACGTCAAACCCCTTTAAGCTCATGCGCTGGCTCTGGGAGTAGCCTGTCACAAAGAACAGGGTCACAAAATTACACATAAAGTACAACACTTTCAAAGAGTTTCATATCTTCTCTTACTGGTTTAAAAACAAGAGCTTTGTAAAAGTTTCCTCAATTATGTTAGCTACTAGAAAACCAGGTTAAGTCTTGTCGTACAGCACTGCATTTGGATGATTCATTTAGCTTAAGAACTAGCAGGTACAGGATCTGTGGTATTCTAGGAGCCCTGTTGCACCATGTCCAGCCACCACCCAGTTACATCCAGTGATACCTCCAAGATTTCACTACGTCTGTCTGGATTGACTGCCAGAGAGAGAATCCTCAAATGAATCAAGGTAATTAAATGATTGGATTCATGCTAATTAACAACAATGGGGTTCAACTTTCTAATTATCCTTGCTCACACAGCACTCTCCGTAGCCACCCCAAGTGCAAATAAAGCATTCCATCTGCTAGTAATTAGGCTTAATAATTTTAGACAATCGCTCAATGATTTACAATGCACATGCCTGATTACAGTCTAAATGTGAGCGCCACAGTGATATTCGAACACGAAAGGATCATAGTTTGCACTCTATGTTTAGCATAAAAACAGAGTAGGTTCTTCATCCTTTTTGTTTTTTGATTTTTTTTGTCTCACCAGCAGTGTAAGACCTTTGTGCCTCTTTTAAAATATTCAACATAATGGGTTTTCATTTGCTTAATCTGCAAATTAAATGGCGATTTAGACTAAATTGTTCAGTTCCCTGGCATGGGGACCGTCATCATCCTCTGAGTGCTTTCCTGCAGAGAGCCATTTGAACGAGACAGGCCTCTTCCACCAGGGCCACAGACTGGAGCAGCAGAGTGGTGGGGTAGGGGATGACTGCTGCTAGATCAGATGTGTGTGTGTGCAGCAGGCAGAGAGAGCTACCTAATGACGGGATGTGGATAATGGTCCTCTTGGAGGACTGGATGAGTTTCCAGTTGGCTGCCAGATGCTGGGGATGGAGAAAAGGAGTGATCATAGAGGGGACCGCCTGAGCACATGCACA
>OOFE01050180.1:86768-99372 GCA_900323365.1 Monocentris japonica
CATTTTTAATCATCTCATGCACCATTATTGACAACGTTTTCATAGCTCTTACAATAACACGTGCAGTTTGGTGGCTACATTTATCCAAACGCACTAAATCCTTTAGATTCAGTCAGATAGATGATCAAAACATCCAAAAACTACTATCATCACATTGGCTAACACACACACACACACACACACACACACACACACACACACAAATCATCACATTGCATAGCTAAAACACATCAAGCTACTCTCTCTCTGGGCCTAACGGAAGCAAACCAAGCATAAAATACCACCTTAATTAAATTAAGCGCTTACTTAGAAACATCTTCTCCCAATTAATTCAATCAGCAAGGTACATGATGCTACTGCCAAGGGAAGATTAGCAGGCTTAATTAACAGGGTATGAATGTTCAAAGGGTGAGAACATACATTTAGTGCATGTATACACACACAATGATGGTAAAAGTAAATGAACTCGTAGGCACTAATTAATACACTGTCCGTGTTCTCAAAGATGTTCAACTAAGATGACAGCACAGACAGGACATCTGCACTGAATAGAAAAAAAATTGCATCAGTATGCATCTAGGAAGATTGTGCTGTCATACTGCTCTCTAATCAACTTATCAAAAACAAACATTTCATTTGTCAAATTTAATTTGATTTAATAGTTTAATAATTTAATAGTTAAGGGTATGTCTACATGTGTAATGCAAGGTTGCACTGTTGCATTTCCGGAGTGTCAAAGTATAAGTATGAGAAAGAGAAACAAAGCCAGGCAGACTGAGAAAGTAAGAGTTAAACAAAAATAGCCAGAGAGACAGAGAGCGAGAGAGAGAAAGAGAGAGACAGAGAGAGAGAGCAAGAGGGAGAGAGAGAGAGAGAGTTGGATATAAGCAGCCTCACCTGAGCTCTGTTGCGGTAATTCTCCAGCTGTCTGAAACGCCTGGCCTGCAGGGCCTTCCTGACACGACGCATCTGAGCGTGCATCAACCATGAGATGGCGATGGTCCCTGCCGCCCACTTGCGCCGGCAATGGCGCAGGTAGGTTGTCCGGGCTAGGTAGCGCCTCCAGCAGGACTGGATGTGGATGGCAGCCGCCTCAATGCCTCCCTGTCCCTTGTAGCGCTGACCTGGGCGTAACAACAGGTCCAACACCTCCTCCCTGTTTCCAAGCACTGAGAGAAGGCGCATCACTGAAGGAGCCCTCCTCCAGCCAATATTCCAACCCTGGCCTAAGTCGGCCAGTCGCTCCCCACACACTGTCGCCAGGGGCACAGCAAAGTCCCTGAGTAGCTTTTCCAGGGCCTCCAGAGCATATACCAGGCTGTGCCAGCATAAGCAATAGTGCTGCTTGAAACGACAGAAATCTGCAGCCATTGGGTTGGTCCGTCCCTCTGTGATGGTGAATGGGAATTTGCTGATGGCTACAGGAACTAGCAGAGGGAGATTCTGCAGAACACAGGGAACTAGGTGATAAGCAACCATCCTAGAGTTTGAATTTGAGTTTGAGTTGAAACAATAACTGTGGGAATTCAGAAATCAGTTACAAAGAAATGAAATCCCTTCTTTGATCACTTTCTTGCTCTTGGTTAAACTTAACGTCTACTTGACACTAGTTCAGTGTTTATACCTGAGTGCTTTCAGTGGTAAGACAGTTGGCGCCTTGCATCAAACTCCTGTAGCCTGAGTTCTTGGAGGCTGCGGAGGGAGGAGGTGCAGGTGCTTTGGTGGTCCAGGTGGGCGTGCATTCTCTGCCAATCTTTTCACGGGTGGGTCCAGGTTCCTTCCTCCATGTCAGCTGCTTATGACACCTGGACTTCCAGTCTGTCAGGCCTGAAGTCACAAACAGACGGACTCAACTGTACTCCATCAATGCCTGTGGTTAATCAGGTGCAACCAGCCATCACTGTCAAATCTGACTGGCAGCTGTCCCTATATTTTTAACTACAGATGACTCATTGAGTGATTTGAACCAAAACTTGTCAACACAATAAGAGAAATAGCAGAAAAGAGCAGAGCAGAAGAGCAGAAGAGCAGAAGAGGGGATGTATAATACCCAGTTTTGTAGCAATAGGCTTTATTTTCCAAGGACAGAACTTTTCTTCTTGTCTATCCAAGCATTATCCATATTCTTAATGACAAGGCAATCACTCATATGGACCAGCTCAGTCTAGTCATAATAATGTTCATGTGTGACATGCTGAAAATGTTTCTCTTAAATTTATAAAACAAAGGTTGTGGGAATAGAATCAGGAAAAATGTATTGTCTGATGTAGTTTTGCTGGAGAAGCACTGACCCGTCTTGGAAAAACAGGAATCCTCTCTGTGATGAAGAGAAGCAGCCTTGTGCTTGATCAAAGTATGAAGCAAACATGCATCTGGCACTGATGAGGGGAGCCTCTTCTTCAACATATCCACAATCCCTTAAATATAAAAGAAAATGCATTCAAATATAAGGAGCAATGTATCATACATGTTTATAAGATAATCAATATTTATTAGTGAATCACATTTTGTACATAAAAGCAATTCAAAGTGCTTTGACAGCAAAAGTAAGGTACAGAAAGAAAAGTAATGTGCTCATAGTAAACAAAAAAAAAACTAAGACTAAAAATTCATGAAAAAGTATAAACTAAAAGAAAACAAGGCAACAGTTAATATGGGGTTGCCCACAAATGCAGTACCCCTCTGGGCAATGTGGGCAGTATTAAATATGTCACCTTTTTGATCTGTACAGTATTTGTAGTGACCTCTTGGGCCAATCCGTGTAATTTTGAAAATGCCAAGACGTAGTAGTAATATGCATTATTCCCCTCAAGTTTTGTCAAAGTCCAATCCCTCGTGTCTGAGATATCTCATGTGACTGACAATTGTCAAAATGAAAGTCGAGTGTTCAAGAGAACATTCAAGAATAAGGCCAGTAACTTGTAACAATACATTAATGCACATTATGTACATCCAATGGTGTTTTATCCTTCAAGGTGGATTTGTGCATTTCTTTTTTAATTATAATAAAATAATTCAATTAAACTAAAATTAAAGTCAAGATTGAAAATTGAACCAAAATGAAGACTAAATCACAATTCAATTTCCCAGCATTGAGTGTAGAGGTTTGATTGACATCAAATAGACTAAAGCAATGGGCATTTCTGTGGAGTTTAATAGAGAAGTGGTGAAATGGTCTGTTTACCTGCTCCTATGTCTCTCTCAGGCCTGGCCAGGTTGTGATGTGCCTCTGGCATAATGGACAGGAGGCCCACCGTGGGGCCTGTGATTACTCTATGATGTGTTACCTAAATAGAACGCAGTCATCAGATCTAAACTGGTACTTGATACAAGTAAACAAATATGAAACAGTGTTACCTGAGTACATCAAAATGCATCTTAACACTCACTACTGTATTAGCAATGACAGAGGCATGACATTAGACCCTAAGGGAATGCTCTCTACAGGAATGGAATAGCTCTTGATCCAGTCCTGAAAAGCCATTGCCTAGCTCCATCAAAGAAAACACAAAAACTACAGGTCTAAGAGCTAGAGTTTGTTCAGTTTGAATTGTATTTTTAGATTTTCAAGAGAGAACTTTGTAAAGACTAGCAGGCGACCATCCATTAATCAGACATGTGCCAGCTTGTTGATGTCAGAAAATATTACTTTTTGGCTGAATAGGCAGGTGTGAAGGAGAGGGAGGGGATAGTGTATATGATTACAAACACCAGATTTTCTGCATTCATTAAGAAGTGAGGGAGCCATAACACACACATTGACAAAGTTGTAAATTGGCCAATAACCCACTTCCTGCAGCAATCACAAGTAAGGCAAGTTTACAGATTATTCTAAAAACACTATAACTTAAAACTCTTCATTCCTCTGTTCTGCTAAACTTATGCATCTTTAAAACACACTATTGAAAAAAATAACAGCGCCAACTATATATCTAGAAACTAAAATTATATTGCATGGTTTGGTTTAACCAACAGAGGACAATGGTTATGGAGTAGTCTCCTAATCTCTTTATTCAGGGGTGGATTCAAATTTCTCATTGGTCAGATTTTTTTTTTAAAGTTTGTGCTGCTGGTCCTCCACACTTGTCACCTGATGTCCTCATCCTTATTTTTCCTCAGACCACTGAGCTCTCTGACAGACCAAAGGTAGTAGCCAGGTGCTGAGAGAAACCTCCCCTCAAAGGCACACATCTGTTTCAGATGGGGTTGGGAAAAGGTGGCACCTTTGTAAAATTGCTAAAATGCAAAAGCTGTTTCCCTGGCATGAGTAGAGTGGAGAAGAACTGGCCTGAGTTGCAGGAGGAGGCAGCAGGCAGAGAGCCAGTGGTTAGCAGTTGGGTAAGCTACGGCTGTCTTATTGGCATGCTGGAGCAGGTACCCACTTCTGTCCAGAGACAGCTGTAAACCAGTAGCCCATAGCACAGCAATCAGGCACCCGTTTCTTTACAAGAATGCTGATGTGCTGCAATCTGCTGCTTTCCGCTTTTTGCAGCCAGCACTTCCATCCTCTCCCGTATCAGAGTGACAGTCTTGGCCTGTATTTCTCATGTCAAGTAAAGATGCCCAAAAAATATATTGGAGAGGAAAGTGTGTAAAATATGTCTAAAACTAATGCCGACCTTTGCAAAGATTAATTTGTTTGCTGTGATAGGTGCTGGCTGTCATTACTAAGCCAAGTGACCTTTATGTCATGGAGACTTGAATCATCTATTAATACAGACCTGTCCCATCATTCTTCACTCCATTCTTCCTATTGCTATGTCCATTCTTGGGATTAAGAGAATAACAGGGACGGGAAAAACAATGTCCAATTCATCTTCGTTGTTTGATTCTTGCAGATTGTGTTGTATGCTACAATTGATATAATAAAAGCTCAGGACACAGGGAATGAATTTATCACCATATAAAGAAAACAAAATAAAAGAGGCCATGGGATCCTTCTGATTGTAGCTGAAGATCTGATACACTGATATGATGAAACTGAAGTAGGATGAGAACATCACCTCCATTACTAACAAGGCCCAACAGCAGATGAAGCCTACTTCTTAGGGCAACTGAAGAAGTTCAACTTCTCCTGGGTAGTACTGGTTCACTTATACATAACCATAATTGAATTAGCCATCACCTTATCCATAACTGTATTGTAAACTACTCCATCTGCCAGATCCAATGTCAAACTGTGAAACTCCCCTCCATCGAGAGCGGTAAACCTCACACATCCAGTACTCCAAACAGGTGAAAACAAAGGCTAAATATTATTTGAAAATATGATTTCTACTTAAGGCCAATGAAGTGTACAGAATACACTACACGATCATCACTGATCCTGGCCACCACTTGCTCTCAAAACTTGCAATGTGCAATGTGCAAAAAGCATCAGAGTCAATCAGGACCAAATCAACATGCTACCACAAAGGTTTCTTGCCCATGCATCAATTACTCACTGGACATCAGCCTGTCACAAGACTACCTATTCCCCCCATCAATCACTTTTGCACATTACAATAGAATGTTCACATTTTCCTGCTCATAGCAGCACCTATGAAAATATATAATAAGAATATGAAGTTGTAGTATTTGTATTTTTGAAGAAATGTTTTTTAATGGCATGTCTTTTTAATGTTTTTTTTCTCTGGATGCACATTAACACAATTCTCCTCTTAGGGATAACAAAGCTGAACATTTCTATTTCTAGGATCAATAAATGTAACAACAATTAAAATGATTCAATTGACGAGAAAGTGTCAAGACTCTGTAAAGTGTAATTTCTACCAGAAGCATGTATGGCGAAAGAAAATGGTATTCCCACTCTGCAGCTTAAGGTAAACTAACCTACATCCATACACAGATTACTCACTGAATTTGTGCTCTTCTTGGGAGAGGAATCAGGGAGTGGAATCCCAAATTTCTGGTGCATAATGGCTCTGTTCTTTGGGTGCGCAGGATTATATAGCAAGTGCATTGTTAAAGCTGACTTGTGCTGAATGAGAGAGAGAAAGGGAAAAAAAATCAAAATTGTAGTTATATATAACCTGTAGAAACAGCAATATGAATATCAAAATTGTGTATATTACTGGTAAGTGGAAAAGTATTCTTCTCTAAACATGAATGATTATTTACCTTTTCCCCAGGTGAAGCCCCTGCAAGGTCTCCCCTTCGACGCATGTCTGGAATACTCTCCATAGTAGGTTTCCTAGGTAAAGTCTCTTTTTCAGGCTCACAATAACCCACCACCAGAATGTATTGCAATTGTAAACACAGCACTGATAATGTATCAACAGTTGGATGAAGGAGGCAAGTCTCTCTACTGTAGGCTATAATGCAGTGGGCGTGCAACTGCTTTTCCTTACTTACCATATGGGAATCTGCACTGTCTTCTTTTGTAAGTCTTCAATGCTAGGAAGAATCAGCAGCTGCTTATTCACTGTTTTCAGATATTCCTCTGCACGCTTCTATTGTGACAGACATAAGAACATAGTCTTATGTTAACATTTTCTTCTCAACAGTCAATTACCTTGTCTTATGATATTGTAACAGCATTGTTATCAGTGCTTATCCTCAATTCTGGTAATCATCCACACCCTGATGCCACTCTCTGTCCTGTGAATGGCACTGTCCAAGGCTTGGATGTCCAGTGTTTCTCCCCTCTCACTGATAGTGATTCTCCCAAGACTATGCTTCAGTTGTTTCAAATCATCTTGAACCTGCAAGATACATACATACATTATATACATTATGAAATCTTCTCTAACTGTCCTTTGATAACACGTAGCCACCAATCAGCTGAAAACTTCTCTTCTATCTTAGTTCTTACGTAACGTTAATTGTAACTACATTTCAGTTTAAACTGACAGTTTGTCTAATATTAAGTCGGTAATACTTAATATTAATACTACTAGATTAAGTTATGATTATACTTTGATAGTTAGGCAATTCAGCTAACTGCTAAAGTTAATGTTCGCTAGGTTATCTCTCGTGGATTAGCAGAGTGGTAACGCAGATCCAGAAACAGTGTCTCATCCGTTGTAGTAAGTTAATTAACCAGTAACTTTACCTGGACTAAAATTGTTCCCAGTTTATCTTCGCCTTTAAGAGTGTCAGACATTTCTTTGAGTAGCTAATTTAGCAAATTAAAGACACGCATCAGAATGCCATGATGAAGATTTAACAGCAGACCAGTTAGCTAATCATCATTACAGAAAATCATCTTGTCATTTTCGAAACACGTCTCGTAACCATGACAACGAGACGCCAATTCGTCTAGTACAGGAAGCACTTACAAATAACGACGTTGTCATGACACAAGTTACTGTGTTACAACTTGTAGTAGCTAACTCTTGAGAATAAAATGCACCGTCAGAATGCATACAAATGTAGCTATAGTTTTCTTCTGACTGAAACAAGATGTGAGCCTTTTGTGATTCTGCAACAAAACGTTGCACCGGAAAGGAACGTCCGACCATCGCGTCTGCTCAGTTGAAAGGTTAAGTAGTTAACGTTAGCTAGCTCGCGTAGAGGTCTGCGTGTAGTTCCCCCCAAACATTGCAAAGATGTCAGCGTGTGAAGAAAATACAGAAACGACTGTTCCATCTGTACTCATCACAAGCTGTCACACTGCTTTCAAAGAAGAAGAGCTGATAAAACGTAAGTTTGGTAAAGCTTAACAGCGCAAGAAATGTACGTGCTATGGCAAACAGGCTAAGCTAAGCTAACTTACCTAATTAACCCAGTAGCACAGCTGCTAACATTTGCTAGCGGATGCAAATAACGTTGTCATGTCATTAACCTGTTTTACTGCAGTTGACACGCCAGTTAGCTAAATGCCTGTGATGGTAAGGCTATTGATAGGCTATTGAATTTGTTTTATTTTCAGTAGTAGGATGCTGGCTAAATATACCCCAAGCTAGCTGTGTGGGCTAGCCTGATGTCTCACTTTGCTTGTGTGACTTATAATAAATGATGGTGAATTTCTGTCTTAGAGATCCTGAGTACAAATACTTTGCCAGAGCCGTCCAAGCGGGAAGAAACAGTAGTCTGGTATCCATGGACCATCAACAACAAATATTATACGGCAGATGTCAGGCTATGCGTCGTACCAAGCACATTCCAGATGACTTCAGAGATTGCCCAATCCATGCAGGCTTTCATAGCTTATTTTGACAGCACAGTGGTATGTGCTGAATCAGGACATCTACTTCATATGTTTCAACAGCTTATTCTATGATATGTTATGCATATTATGTGTGTATGGTGTTTGCAGAAGGATGGTTTGGAAAAGCTATGTCCCTGGATATCAGTGGTGGAAGATCTCTCTCCAGAGGTGCTCATTCTGGTGTGTGACCGAGTCTGTGAAAATGGTTAGTAGTACTTCATTACTAGATAGTGTCTGCATGCTTTATGTGACATTGTATGTGTATGTGACATTGAGACTGAATTTGTATTCTAGGGGTCACCAGACATGAAGCACAGCAGTGGTGTTTGGCTCATTCTTTTGAGCTGGTGGAGCTCAATCCTCAAGATTTGCCAGATGAAGATGGTGAGTTTGGGATCTACAGCCATTATAGAAATTACAGTACTTGCATTCATATTTGTATTCACATTAATTGCATTTACCAGATGACTTTCCAGAGTCCACGGGAATAAAGAGAATTGTCCAGGCTCTCAATGCCAATGTGTGGTCTAGTGTGGAGATGAAGGATGGTGAGATGGCGTCGCATACCAATACAAATCTTCAGTACACTATTTTTATTTTGGTCAGTATAGAAATGGCATGAGACAGTATCTGACCATTTCTCTCTCTGCTCCTTAGAGCACAATCAGGGTTTTGGTTTGATGAGTAGTCTGGTGGCCTCTAGACACAACAACCCTCGCAACTGCCAAGACCCACCAGTCAGTGACATTTTTGTTGTTATACTTATCATTTTGTAATTTTATTGTTTTGAGTTATTGATGTTGTTATGTGCTATTGTATTATTATATTCATGTATTTTTCGTATGTGCTTTTAAATCTGTAATTTTTATGGAGCCATGCTAACTTGCTTCTCTTTTCTGTGACAGTCTTCCAGTTTGCCAATAGAGGGTGCACTTGACAGTGAGGAGGCTAAGAGTACAGAAAGTGGTGGCAGTGCAGACACACAGGCAGAGACAATAGTTGGTCAGTGAACCATTGGAGACCAGTTTAACAGTCTTAGTAAAATCTAAAGAAATGCAAACATTTTATTTAAAAATTGAGATAAACCCTGCTGGCACATTTTAATCACTGTATTTACATTTTGTCTATATTCTGTAACACTGACATCTTGATGATTCCAGATATTATGGTATTAAATGTTAAATAATAAAGATTAACCAGTTGTTTTTATTTTCTCAGATCCAATGATTGATTTGGACATCCAGGAGCTAGCTAATCTCACTGCTGGAGATGCAGATGTGGAGAACTTTGAGCGCCTCTTCACCAAATTAAAAGAGATGAAAGGTAATCAATGAATTAACAATGAGTAAACAGATGCACACAACTCTTCCAGCAAAAACGCAGGGGAAAATGGCCTTGTCTCTTTTGGCCATTTTTTAGACTGACAGGATAACTAGTATCTTGACACCTGGCTCTCATTGTTTGTGTAGAAGTCAAGTATTTGTACAGCTGGTGCCTCTGTTTTATGCTTTAATATGGAAAGCCTTTCTGATTTTCAACTTGCAGACAAAGCCTCTTCATTACCTCATGAGCAGAGAAAGGTTCATGCAGAAAAGGTAGGCAACAGTATCCACCTCTGGCTACAAGACTAGAGAGTTACAATATTAGTTTGACCTGTTGATTTTCATAGCTCTTGACTTGTGGATGTATATCCAGGTATCCTAATTATTACATCAGTCATTTAGCACACGCTTGTATCCAAAGCGACTTACAATAAGTGCATTCAACATAGCTAGGCATGAGAATTATGTAAGAAAAAATGGTCTGTGCATACATCAATGGAGTAGAAGTCTAGTATGTGACGCAAACTGAAAATATTTTGACTACAGTATCTTCACATTTTTGGTAATGCTAGCATTGTTGTCACTTAGCTCACAATGATATTTACGATGTAACAGAGTAACATGGTCATGTTTTAGTAGGAATCTTTGAATGGCTCAGCCCACAATGTTAGTAAACAAGAAACCTGTTTATGCAATTTGAGATTCTATTAAATGTGATTATTTACATTACAGGTAGCAAAAGCATTTTGGATGGCCATTGGTGGGGATGAAGATGAGGTAGAGGGGTTATCATCAGGGGAAGAAAGCTAAACAATAACTAGCAGTGACTGAGTAATCCTTTCCCCTGATCCCTCCCACCTATCCTGGGGCCCGTACAAGATCCAGCGCCCTTTGACCTGCTTCTAGCACTGGGAGAGTGGAGATATGAAAAGATGGTACTGTAGGCATACTGGTGTTTATGATCCTTTCTCTTCAAATAAAATTGATTTAATGCAATGCTGCTGTATAATGAAAAGCAGTTGGATTTTCTTATTAGGGACAGAAAGCCACTTGGCAGAAAGGAAAGACAGTTATGGGAGCCAAAGGACACTTCTGACCCTAAACTCCTAGTCTCCTCTTCCCTACGTCCCTGGCTGCACTTTAAGCCCGGAGTGAATTTGAAGACTTGGTGATACATGTGGAGAAAAAAAAACATCAAATAGAATTGTATGGGGTTTGTTTTCAAACCTTTATATACTGTTCGTCCTTAATGTTTAGGTACAGTTGTCACGTTTATGTGCATATGTGCCTTCCAATCAAAAGCATTTCTAAGACATTGAGTGCACATTCTGTTGAATCAACATAAATCATTAAAGACTTAAATGATTTTAATTGGCTATTGTGTTTTGCTTTTACATTTGCACTAAATGGATGAATACAGCTTATCTGTGATTAACAATCTAAATATCAACAATCCTCAGTTTTGAGAAAAACAGTTACCATTAATGATATGACTTGACATTACTTGTCTTCAATTACATTTTATTAGTTTGTCAGATAACAAAACAATGGTCATCTTTAGAACAAATTTAACAAACATGAAAAAAAAACATGTACATAAGACTTGGAACAGAAACCACCAACTAAGAAACAATGTAAGAATACAAAGGAATATAAGTACTGATACATGTATACCAACTACTTACGCATTGTGTAACGGTTTAAAATAGGTTACATGACTCAGTATTCTATACTGTAAGTGCAGGATTAACATGGCAATTTCGGACACTAATCAAGGACATCAAGTATATTACACATGGCTTGTACGGTAGCAATGTACATGTGGGATATACAGAATTTACTGGACAAGCAAAATACCACAACCACCAATGCTTTACACTGATCATTACAGCAAGTTGGAACCCATGAGGAGCATATAGTGTACTGTTGGTAAGAGGTGAAAAGTTATGCATTTTTATTTTGCTCAATTAAGTGCCATATATGAAAGTGCCACTTCTATGATCACTGCTGGTGAATGCTCTACCCACTGAAGTCACACAGTGCTAAAGCCTAAATACAATCACTCATACTGTATGTCACATGTTCCTATTATGGAATAACTTACTATTCCAGTAACAGTTGGTACGGTACTTGTATGATTCAAATAAATGCATCCTATGTCTAACACTTAATATCAGATAAAACTTGGGTTCGAAAAGCTGACAGTTAATTGGACAGGCTTTATGAGTGACCCTGCTAATGAGCTTCCTTCCATGCCTCTGCACAAAAATATCTCTTTCAAGTATCTGCAGTGGCACATGTCAGTAAAGCAGAATAGTTTGAATTACTAAATCAAAATCTCATCCTTTCAGTGTAACAGCTCAATCGTGCATTATGTTTATGAATTTGTACATGCTCGGGGTCAGTCAGGTCCACTGTCTCAAGCAATGCAAGACTATAATTCATCACAAGCTATAAATATTTATGTACAATGATCATATTGAGGTGGTGATAAAAATATATTCTCCATGCAGGATAGTATGCAAAAATAACTTATAAAATGTCTATCATTGAGCAAAATAGTTTTCATACAAGGGTTCTTTTCAAGAAACAATGGCACTAATCTCTATTTCCTTGCTTAAAAATAGTTCAAATACCAATTGAAGGATTAATCAGAGATTTCAAAATTTCAATACACAGTAATCAGTAAGGGCCAAGTACCTTGTACTTCAAATATAATATATATTTATATAGTTATATCATCACTTCTCATGTTAATTCTCCTAAATCAAGCAAAACCGATCAATTAGCCTCCCAAATCACAATGATTAGTGCAGACATGATACTGTCTGAACGTATGAAGAAAATAGTAAAATGTGTTTAGTCTTTTGAAACCTATTGCAAATATGCTGTGGCTGACTGCTGAGCACAAAGCGACAAAACAACATACAAGTCATAAAACAGCCATCAAATGGAGACACTAAATGCTAGTCTTACAGGGAAAGTGCTTTACAGTGTGTGAGGTGAAATGTTACAGCATGTTGAAGGAGGAGAGTGATTTGATGAACTGCATTTTTTTTTCTTATTGAGAGAAGAAGCTCTTTTTCCATGCGTGGGTTGTGTATAAATGTGTGGATGGGAGGGAGGGCTG
>OOFE01050180.1:101966-115730 GCA_900323365.1 Monocentris japonica
AAGGGGGGGGGGTAGATGGACAGACAACGATAGAGACAAAGCTAGACTGAGGTGTTTGAAAAAGGCATTAAAAAGTTCATGAAAACAGGTTAGCTGATCTGTGGACAAACAACCAGTTGATAGTGGAGATACACAGTGCTGATTAGGAGCTCCCTTTGAACCTCTTTCCCATGACCCACATTGGTCCAGTCAGAAATGGGCAACACATGTGACGTACCTATTTATCTTTTTTCTTTTTACAATGACCCCCCTGGTGGGGGGATAGATAGATAGAATAACCAGGCAATAGGATATTATTAAATTACCATGAGCTGTCTGTAGCTGGCCCTTCCACAGGACTACGATAGGCCAGAGACAAAGACTCCATTCATACCATACTTCCTCTGTTACTGCCCTGAGGCTAAGCCTCCCAGGCCCAGTCCATTGCCCCTGTATCTCTCACTCACTCACTCCACTCACTCAAACCCTTTATTCACTCACTCAGACGCTGACTCCCTGTAAACTAAATAGCCCCATCTTTGATATAGTCTGAGGACTTCATGTGAACAATAAAATCACTACAAGTAAGCGAAGACAACATCACCATGCTGGTGAGCTGTAATGTCCTTGAGTAGAGCAAAGCCAGTAGAGTAAATTTATGCAGAGAACATGTCAGATCTAATCCTGATGCAGATTAACATCTATAGCATTATCTAACTATATCTAGAGTTGAATGCTTCAAAATGCTAAATTAGTTTTTCATGTAATATCATGGCTTCCAACCATATGAATGCACATAATGAATAATGTCTCTTGGTACGTAAAGCTGACCCTGTTGTCTATCTTACCAAGATTACTGTTTGCTGGTGAGACAGGATTGGGCGACAGGCTGGGCGAACCTTGAAATGGAGGGGAACGAGAGGATTGGATCAGGACATGACATAATTGGGACAGTATCAGATTGTGATGTGTATACAATCATGTGTGTCTCACCTGTGTCCATACTGTGGTTGAGCTGGTGGTCGCTTGTGTCTCCATCCTCACTCAGATACCCTGGTGGAGGAGTCTCTGAACACACGCATGCACACATAGAAACAGTTCATAAAACACACACACTCCTAATCTCAGAAGACCACTATGTGGTTTACACTAAGCACAAGCCTTGATGAAGCAAGTTTATGGTGACTTCATTAGGCCAACACCCTACTTCATTTTTATACAAAACGTACTTTCATCCAAGCAGTCGAATTAGCCAAAGGCACGTTCCAACACCAAGCTACTCTATGGCTTGTGGTAACCGGCAGCCCATGACTTCAAATTTAGCCAAGTTATAACGTGTTTACTTAGTTGAGATTTATGCATCACTAAATTAAAACTAAACCTATCTGCTATCGTTGCTAAAATAAACAATATGTTAGTTGTCAGGGGCCAAGAAAAAACAAGTATTCAAATATTAATTCACAAGGATTGACAACCACTTTTGTAATTTGGCTGTTAACAGCCAAATTACACCCTGTTAATTAACTCTGTAGAGCTGAAACAGCTGAAGAAGAGCTATGGTCGTAGACCAGCCACTAGAGGGCTTCTGGTGTCATTAAAAAATGATAACTCCACACTCTCTGGCATTTGTGCCTTCATTAGCAGCTACGTCATTATCAAAGCCACACAAAAGCCCAAGGCAAACTTCAAGAAAGGACAATCTTGTTCAGTGTAAGGTATGTGTAACTGAGCTGTCGTGCCAAGGCTCCACAATAAAAGCAGCTATATCATCTCAAAAAGCATCCAACAGGTTCTACAAGTGAGGAAGATTGACCTAGCTAAACTAGCGTGACATAAAGATACACAACCAATCAGTACTCTAGAGAGCAAAAAGTGATGCAAGTGATTATTTTTGACTAATTTCTTGTAAGTTTCAGCAAGCACCGAATATCCAAATATTTGTTTAGACCACATACTGGGAAATGGACTGGTGCACATCCCTTAGTTATGCGTTCAGAATAAGTGGTACTGCTTCTCTCTCACCAGGGATATAGTTACTCTGGGGCTCAATGCCAGCTGGGAAGTTGGTGTTCTCTGGGATGGAATGGCTATAGTCATCCAACGGTGGGAACTCTGTGGGGATATCTGTGTGCCGTGGTACTAGGACAGGAGGCAAAACTGGAGATACACAGACACACACAAGTCCTTGATATGGCAAAAGCATATTTTCAGTGAAATAATTGTGAGTGGACATGTGGCAGGCTGCTGCACTCACTTGGAGTCTCCACTCTCTGGTAGTGGTATGGGTTGACACACACTTCATCCTTCTTGGTGTGGAAAGCAAACTCACAGAGGTCGACTGCCCTCAGCTCATGGTGCGACTGCAGGTCTGGCCAGCGCCACAAGCGGCAGTAGATTACATGAGGAAGACCTTTTCTGTGGGAGACCTGTAGACGCCCATCTAGAGACCTGAGGAACACCACCAATAGGAATGTTAAAGCTGAGACACACTTGACAGGAGAAAGACAGGAATGTTCCAAAAATGATTGCTGCAGCTTAGCTGCTTTTATATGAACTGACTTAAATGAGCAGACAGTTGTGATGTTTCAAATTCTGAGAAAATGGCTTTCATACATTTTCTGGACTGTGTGGGGCTACAAGGTAGGTCACTGAAGATTTGTCAGATGTTCATAATACATCAGTGATCTCCGATATGAAAAATCAACATTAACAGAAGGCAGAACACACCAAAGTATTTTCTTCACCTCAGACCAGTTCAAAAATAATGTTTTTTTTCCAAAACTACTAACGTAATGCTTGCTTTGTCATTCACTGTATTAGCATGACTATGAAAGAGTATATTCTATGCCAAGCATTCCCTCAGCCCATCCCACACAGGGGCACCAGTCAGGGCAACTTCAGCTTACATGTGAACCATCCTGAAATGCAAACACCACATGCCAACTCATAAGGTCATTATTATCGAATACATACAAAGGTAGACCTATGCCTTAAGCCTAGGCACAAGGTCTACAGAAATAGGCATTAGTAATATTCAAATGCAAAGTTTCTTTACATTAAAGCATTGGATAGCAGAGGCCAAAATGTGTTTAACATGATAATGCGATGCAGACGTACTGAGAAATTGCTAAATTGTCTGCGATGTATAGAGAGAAGGGCGCCTGCCGTATCTAAATAAAGTGAGGAAACCTCATATCATAGCAGGTTTTCCAGGTGCAGAACCATAGGTAGTGCCATGGAACTCAAATATCCACACCTAACTAAAACAGGTGGAGGAAGGACTGTCCTAGTCCCTCGATCCCTCCCCTCACATACTCCCAGAACCCACTGTGGTGAACTCTATAACAGCTCAGCTCACTGTTGAACTGTTAGACAGGCAACATATGGTTCTCATTCCTCACCATGGCTCAGCCTCCCCTGACAGTACACCAGCAGGATCTAAATAGAACTATGTATAAACATATGTGCTACACACACACACACATATGAAAAAACTGGAACTATTCCGAAAATGCCATTAGTATATGCAGAATATAAATCCAATAATGTGTGAAAACTGAAGAAGCAGAGTAGTAGTAGTAATGTCTTTCAACATTATCCCCTTTCCTTTACAGCTATAGCATAGATTGCTTGAATGCAATCCTTCAGAGGGGCAGTGATGCTATAGGAAATGGCAAATACGTGGCTTGGACCTGGTGACCAGCATGGAGTTCATACAGTACTGTACAAAAGGAGAGATCTCAACTGCCTACTTAACTGCAGTGTGCTCCAAGAACAAAAAGTAATCTAGGACTAATTCAAATAAATTTGCACCTGGTAAAGTTTCACACAAGTGAGTGTGACGTAATGGAAGTGTTGTCTTATTCCTTCCTACACATTGAGGAGATATTGTTGAGATCTAGTTGCTGGCGCTTATTAGGTACATGTCTTACCGTTAAAAAGCAAGTAAAAAAAAAAGATGAGAATTTCTTTGGTTACAAATCTCTCTACGCTAGAAAATCCAACAGTCTAGAAAGGAAGCACAGAATTGAATCTGCCCTCAATAAACACAATGCAGACTTTATAGTGATGTCTTGCTGGTTGGCTTCCTTCTGGGAGCAAGTACCTCAGCCCTGCACTGAGACACTTCAAATGCTCAGAACTTCTCTCTCCCCATGCCACATTAGAGGAGGTGATGACAGCACAAAGTTGGCTTGTTGTTTTAATACAGAATCACCATTATCCTCCACAGATAGCAAGGCAGTGGTTACTCTGTAAACCTACAGTCTGTGGCCCCACTGGAATTAGACCACAAACCAAACAGTGGCCCACACCCTCCCTAGAGCCTAGAGCACATTCCCAAGCACTGAGCAACAACTTGCAGTGTAGGTTACCACCCATGTTCAGACTGCTATACACACACTGATGGGAGAGTCTCTCTCTTATTAGCAATTAGGCCTACAAGCTATTTGAACTGTGTCTCCCTAGAAAAAATTAAACTACTTAAGATGTTGGATTTTTGAAGATGGAAGGTGTGAAGGCCTACTTCATTTTATGTAGCAGAAAGGGGGAGTGGCAGTTAACTTACAAATGTAAAGGAGGATAGAGGTAGGGAAATGGTGCCATCACCAGCAATGATACAGACAAGAAACCATGCTTTGTGGTTAAACGAAAGACCAAACACATTTGTTCACTCATTCAGAACATTAAGAATACAATTACATGCATGCACAAACAGTTCTGCACAACACCTGAAAAACAACATTTCAGACAAATGTTACTGGTGTTAGATAGCTATCCCATCTGGGGAATCCCACAGAAAGCATTCATTCCAACTTTCGCCGAGCACACACACTCTCTAGTCTAAACATTGTCCCAGCCCTCTCTGAGTCAGAGTTCTGCTTCGCCCAACCACCTTCTTCTGGTCAGTACATGTGTGAACTACACACAATATTTACAGTACTGTGTAGTAGTAGGCGACCTATCACAGCTAACAAAGCCGTGGAAGAAACTTGCTTAGACATTTTAGAAAGACTGTTACTGATTGGTCTACCGGTTATATCAACTCGACAGTTCACGGTTTGCGTTAGCTGTGCAAACTAAGGCAAACCATGACATAACAAGATTAAAACTAGAGAATGACAGGCACAGAGACGCATCACTTTTAGCTACAGTGGCTAACGTTACATGAACACCACTTAACCGCCCATAAACTATTGATTTGGCTGGCAAAGCCCTGCAGTACTTAACTGTTTCAAACTCAAAAAACGCCAATTGATTGTTTGCTCGTTGGACAACAAATAACAAATGTGAGCTGACAAGCAGGCTACGTTTGAACTGCTAAGCTAACGTTAGCTGAAACGTTAGTAGGCTTGTTGAGACATTGCTGCCTAACAATGCAATCGTAACCCCTTGCTTAAGTTGAACTCCACATTTGTCTCGCCAGTGAACTCGATAACTACCTAACGCTAACGTTTTAACGTTAGCAAGATAACTTTGATCAACTAACGTTAAGCTAGCTGGTTCATTGACAGATTAACTCGCTATTATTAGCTAACTAACGTTACTTGAAAAGCGTTAGCTGTCATTAGCATTAGCTAGCTAGCTGTGTGGAACGGCTCTGTCTTAGTAATAGCATTACCTGGGTATGGTTATGCATTTTGTGTTGACATTCTGTGTGGTAATGGATTTTTCCAACTCCTCCAACTGTCCCGTCTTTTTCAACTTCTTCACAAGACTTTTGACAGCCTTTTCACACCATTTCTCCTCCTGTCCATTCTGTTCTCCCTTCTTCCATCCAAGAAGCCTCTTCACGATCGGGGGAGTGAACGGTAATATAGACATTTTATGCTTTCAAAAACAATTAGCTAGACTACTCTATGTTTTCATTCTACGTTCTAGAATTGCAAAATAACAAAATATATTCTTATAGTAATAACCAAGTGAGCTACTTGGTTAGCTAAACTCCCAGAGATACAAATGGCTAGACGCTGCCACGGCTCAACGGCGGCTTGCGTTGCAGATTCACTCCGTTCAAGTTGAATATCTCAGAGCGGAGGAGCTGCTCCTCCAGTGTCTGTCTGCCCCTCCTCCTCGGTCAACTACAGAGTGGGGATGCTGCCGCTGGACTATCCTCCACGACAAAACTGGCTGAAAGTAATGAATAAGCAAACACGTTTTTTACATTAGTTATTTACTCAAACGCACACATAGGCAGGTATTTTTTATTTTTATACTATCACCACTGAATATATCCTGTTTAAAGTAAAATGTCTAATAATCCCCTTTTTCACACAGTAATATGGCTTGTAGTCATTCGACTACACACTCGACAAGAACTTTGATCATGTGATTTATTAAGGGTCAGGGTACATTTTACAAAACGTTTCCCTCTCTATTCAGTTTTCATTTCCCCTGGATTAACAGTAACTGGTACGTCACTGCTATGCTATGCTATCTATTCAACCCAGTTATAACACCACATCCCCACGAATAGTTCTTAAAAATCTGCTGTATCTACTCATCATGACCCTCAGTGGCAGGAAAGGGAAACAATGTTGCAATCAGAGATATGTCAACACTGAAAGGTGATCCAACCTTTACAATCACTGTGTCCATAAATAGAAGACCCCTATGAGTAATCCTTTTGATCCTCTCATAAAAGTGATTTAATTTCACCTTGGATGCATCTTTCCAGAAATGGACGAGGTGACCGGGTATTCAATTCACTGCTATTTGGGGTTTGGCTTTATGGCGTTTTTGATAAGTGCACCCCTGCCTCCTGGTAAACAGTAGTGTGCCTGTGCTACAAATATCCCTGCACAGGAGCAGCCCCTTTTCCTTCTCTCTATTTATAACTTCCATCAATGACTACTAGTGTCTATTTTTAGACACATAGCATTTGGCATGGCTTCTTATTTCCTAGAAAATATTAAAGAGATCTTGGCAATGACATCTGAAATAAAAGTCATTTTTTTGCATGGTTCTCTGGAGTACATTCATTTGATTATATTGTAATGGATGTATTATATTTTCTGGATGTATCCAGTATTAATAGTAATAATCCTTAAAATGGTTGACTTTTAGGGAGTATATAACATAAAATAAGAATATAACATTGTGTGACATTTTTGCTTTGTTTATTTGTACACACATCCTCTCTGTCTGTTTAGGCTGCATTACCCTATTTCTTGTCTTGAATTACTAAATGATAGATTTACAGGAATAAGCACAGATTACACAACATGATGCAGTAACATGAAGGTCAAAAAGAAAACGATAGCAGCAAGTTGATGCTTCTTTCTCCACAGAGCTTCTGGAACAGGTTGGAGAGTTGTGTGCATTGCTGCCCCTATGATGGACTGCTCTAGGCCTGCACCTTTCACACCCAAGGGATATGAGCTGGACAGCTGGTGTGGAGTGTTTTGCGTGTGTAAGTGTGTGTGACAAAGAGTGTGTGAGAGAATTGAGGGGCTTGTGTAGAGTGTGTCAGACGGGGGGCAGATGGGCTGCAGCAGGCAGAGGAAGGTCTTAGGCACAGAGCAAAGAATGATTTTGGACAAAAGGCACGTTGGCTGGCTGAATAGGTAATGACTGCAGACAATCTGATGGATAACAATGGCATTGTGATAGACCACTCATGGGGTACATGGGAAACAAGCAGGATGGGGTGCAGGGGTCTGATCAGCTGGACTGCTGCCCCAACAATAGTCAATGGACAGGGAAAGGGTATCAATTAAAGTAAATATGGCCTTTGAGTGTCCATATGGGAAAACCATATGGAGAGAGATTTTGAAGTTTTATAAGGACATTGAATTATTATCATAATCAAAGCATATACATTTGGAAAACTATTTGCAAAATGTTCACTTTTTGATACAAGATACAACTGTTTGTCCCGTTAAAGCCCTGGTTTTGCTATCAACACAATACTAAGCAAGAATGGTCTGTACTGAATGATAGCTTGCCAGCATACTGTAAGATGAAAATTTCAAAGCAGCTCAGATTTACCCTCTAGAAACCTATAATTGCCTCAGCAGCTAATTGCGTGTGTTAGAATGAGAAGTGGCTGTTCAGCCAAAGACTGCACATCCCAATCAGGGTGGGGTCAGGTTCACCCTACAATCTCTGCCTCCTTTTTAATCTGCCTTCATACTGCAAGCTGTTATCTATTGCTTGCAGCCATCAATCTCTCCCCAGACGGTGACACCTCTGAATGTGGGGCAGCAGTGACCTCCGGCCCCCTCCTTCTCCCTGCCCTAAACCAAAGCACCCTCAAATCCTCTTGCTCTAGCTTCCAACCTCCCTCCCTGCCTGCCTCCTCATCGTGTGTGTCTATGTCCAGCATATTCCTTTTTCCCTTCATTTTCTCGCACATATCCCCATTCTCAGAGGCCACACTCATCTGATAGTTTGATATAAGTTTGCCTTTTCTCGATGATACTGTTAAAATACTTGGGAATGTGAACCGCAATCATGTTAACATGCACTATGTATGATTCATACAGTATGAAACTAAATAATTCACAGAATTATTTAGTTTATTACCCTGATAAGTAGTCCAAAATCACAAACTCTAAACATAAAGTTGAGGCATATAATAACTTTGAACAATCTATTGCATTCACAATTTGGCACACTACTTGAAATTTAGCAACTAGCAACAATAAAGATAATGTATCCCCACCTAGTGGCTTCTTTTCATTACTACAATATTTAATGTTATCCATTCATACGCTCACACATCAGCAACTTTTTGTGGACTTTAGACTAATATGTTCTATTGTAAAGACATTGAACCTCCTAACTTTCATGTAAAATCCTCTAATCTTAACCAATGGAAATAGTTTTTTTAAGTTTGGGTTTGTGTATGATAGGTCATTCCCAAATCCTGTTTTGTTTTGTCATTTTTTCTATTCCTCCTTTCTCTATACAATGCAAGTCCAAGCAATCATCATCTACATTGAATGTCTTCGTTTCATAACTATGGATAACTCTCACTGTAACTATAATTTATTAGGGAAGTGGCACCATAGACATTCCATAAACACAATTTACATGTTTATTGTGAACAATGGCCCATAACAGCGTTTACGTGATCCACAGGCTTTGCAAAATAACTCCTCATCTTACATATGGATGGAATTCAGCACTTGGCCATGATTCATTAACTTTACCTCCAGGCTAAATGGCTTTGTATTGGGCCTGCACCTCAAGCAGTTGGGCCTGTTTTTACAAAGGGTATCCGTCTCCTTGACTCCATTGTAATTATTTATTTCAGGTTAAAGTGGGCTTTGTCATCATCAGTGGTGGACACAAGGGAAGTATTTTCTGATTACTTTTTATCCTTTTATCTTTTTGGCATACTATGCAAAGTCTCCCCATTCTGTAATAAGACATTGAAAGAGCTTTTTTTATTGACGACAGAAAGGAAAAGTTTGGAAAACCAAAGTATGTTGCCACAACACTTGAACACTTAGCTTGATGATGAGATTTGATCAACTTTAGAACTTCCTCCACAAAGCTTACTTGTCATTTTCTGAAATCTGGTAAATACACTCTGTCACCCACACCACCACCAAAACTAATGATTGTGAAATTAGTTTCAGAGCAATCAGGAGCTCCCCTGCTAAGACCCACTGTATCCATATGCATGAAATTGCTTGTGTTAATACATGCTATGAATCGTGGGTAATGCAGTGAATAATTCTGACTGCATGCAATAATGCTATTTTCTATTAGATTGGGGACTGTTGTGAAGCTGGAGCCCTGTGGCAATATGCTTGTAAATGGCCATGTATGGATAATTAAGCACTACACTTGAACATTAAAACTTGCTTATTTCAGAGAGCTGCAGGCAGTGGCGGTCTCTTATTGGACTACATCACTATTTTAGGGGTTAGTCTTTCCTTTAGATGCGTTCTCATTAGTATTAGTATTCTTCAATTGTGAACTTTTTGATCTGTTTTATTATTTCATTTATTTATTAAATTCCGCACAGGGGCATATAGGGGAGAGTGGGGTGACTTTTTACTTGAGGCATCTTTATAGTGAGTGCATGACAGTAATGTCTCCAACTAAGATATGTACATATATTGCAGGATGTTGTGCATCCCTGGAAATCATCACATTAGATCTATTAGATCTCTTGGCTCAAGTTACCCCTCATCTGGGGCAAGTTGAGCCAAGAGACCACTTTTTTTTGGCAAGTCATATTTTCAAAAAAATCTTATTTTAGATCTAATGTGATGATTTCCAGGGATGCATGGGGAGAGGACAAGTTGAGCCACATGGGTAAATTGTGCCAGTGATTATGTTGAAGTAAAACATAACAATATTTTCAGCTTATCTAATTCTATATCAAAGCAAGACAACTTCAATACTAAGTTCTTAAAGGTTTTATTTAAAGTTACTTAAAGTTTACAACCTCAAAGGCCAATTTTCTTCAACAAGGCCTATTTTAATTTTTCTGAACAAGTGCAAAATCAAGAACAAAATCGGCTGCAATGCACCTCACAGAGCCAGGCTTATTTGAAACTGTTGAACCAATCAGGTCCTAGAAAAGGTTAAAATGTAGTTTATATGGTCATCATTTTATTTATCCTTTATTGAACCATTGCAGTTTACATTGAGATTAACATACCAAATTAAAGCTAAGATTTTGATATAAATAAATGCCCCTTTTGATACTTTTTTTCACTGGTGTATTTTTAACAATAGCCATTCCACAAAGTCATGGACTTCCCATTCTGGACCTCTCCCACTGCTCTGTCCAAATCCACAAGAGGAGTTGAAGCCCTGCCTGTCTTCCGTTTATAGAACCATGGGATGATTATTTTTGGTCTATAAAGTTCAAAATGTCCCATCTTAGTTCATTTGTGTGATGCAATATAGAATTACAGTTAAATAATACATAAGTAATAATCATAAGTTAAGCCAATGGCTCAACTCGCCCCAGGCCTATTGGCTCATAGTACCACCCCCACCATTTTAACAAACTTGCATCATGCAGCAATTTAGAGATAAAGTCATGCTAACAGTTTAACCTCATATTGTAGCTTCCTAAAGCACTAACACGTGTGAGATTTTTTCAAACTTTTCTGTTATTGTTCAGACACAAGAATCATGACTCATTGAACATAAGAAAATGACTTGGAATGGAAAAAAACAGTTTTTTGAACTTATATGTGCTTACCACTTATTCCATGTGCCTCTGTCCATCACAGAGTGAGTAAAATGAAGGACTCCTCAAAAATGTGTGTTCACATGACCAATTTTGTTTATGGTTACCTAGAAACTTTCCCCTATTGATATTGTGCTAGCTTAAGTTCGCCTTTGGCACCTGACTAAAATGATTGTGTTTTTTATTATTTAGAAGTTCAATGAGGTTTAATAACTTCAAAAGATCAAAAAATATATTAGTACATTTATTTTATGTGTGTTTTACTGTGTTCTCCTTTATGGCCATCTGATCCTCCAAGCAATATGATGAAACACTAGGAAACTTTAAAATATTTTGTTATAATCATTGGGTGTGAAGCATTTGATATATGAGGTGCCTTATCATTTTGGACAAGACCATAAACAAAATATTTAATACATGGCAAGAAACACTTTTGCAGAGACAATTTCTATATCCAACCCACATTTTTGGTAATTTGACTGAGGAATAATAAGCTGGTGAAAACTAACCTTCAGGCATTCAATCTGAGCTGGCTAGAATTGCATTAGCTATGGGAAGCCATGTTTCAAGGAAGTAAATATACACAGGTTAGACGATGGCAGGAGAGACCAATCCTCTCTCTCAGCTGTTGTGTTGGGGTAAACCTCCTTCGCATCATTTTCTCCTCTGCTCCAGCATCCAATTATCCCATCAATCAAGCTCGGGTTTACTCCGTTTCACGAACGTGGTTTACGATTTGATAAATCAATCCAGCATGAAATTATCTCGGATAACTGCGCACGCCCCTCTGCTGTAAAAGGGAGATGAATCCAAAAACAGGATCACACTCCTTATATGAACAAAAAGAGAGGGGAGACTACTGTTTGAAGTATCACATGACATTGAAATTGACAAAAACAATAATTTTCTATTTCTCATAATGTAACCTTTATATTGCTTTTATTTCGTTGTGTGGTTGTAGACTTCCAAATTCATGGAAAAGCAAGAGAGGGTTCTTTTTTTTCAGCTCCACAGAGCAAGAACTCACTGAGGCTTATGAAGCAGAAATAGAAATCTTGATGAGCGGCTAGATTGAAGGAGGAAGCCTGGCAGAGACTTGCAGAAAAATTAAATGCATATGAAGACTTTTATTCACTAAAGACTGTGGCTAATTTAACTCTGCTAAATTTTAAAGTGGTGGTATGCCCCTAATATTTTGACTCATGCTTTCTGGTCCTGTCACCATATTGAAACATTAAAATTTATATTATTTCTAATGACTTCCCAGGGCATCTGACAGGGGCAACAAAGCAGCTGTAGCAGCTGAAAGTCAAATCTAAAAATATATTGCAAACAGGTCGCCTCTTTATTGTACTTCTATATTTTCAATGGGCTAATGTCCAAGTAAGCTCTTAGAACTATCTTAATGTAGCCAACAAGAGGAAGACGGAGGCGGGGGCAGCTTTTTGAACGCAAGGTAGACTTTTCTGGTAGCAGCGGCTTTGCTAATATTTTCAGCATCGCCAAGAACCGGAGCCCAATAACAGCGTCTGTGTCACTGCCAGGGCTGAGCTTCGCCCCGTGGAGTTTGCAATGTACCTCCTATTAATTGCTGGAGGTAAATAATTCTCTCACGACTAAATCGGTAGCGTTCATAATTATAATTATCCCAGTGCCCTAAAGGATCTTGTCGAGCTCTAAAAACACGCCCCCCTCTAAATGCTCTTCTTACAATGACCGCTCCTTCATGGACAAGCTCACAAACGGCTCGCTCATTTCTGCTGTGGGTGTGTGTGATTTCACCGCCTGGCTTTTGTCTGTTCAAATTATCCAGCTAACTTGTATTGTATTGGTGTATAAGGCTAATTTTCCACAACTCATTTCTATGTGAGTATGTGTATAAAACTGTTATCTGTGTGAATAGGATGATAACAGCACAAGACAGAGACAGAGGTGAGTGTGAGAGAGCAGTGGTAGACCAGCTGCAGCACTGGAGAGCTCCAAAAGTAATTAAACAGTAACACTTTTTTTGGTTTTTGGCTCTGTACTATTTTAAGGAGATTCAATCCAATGCAGTGACTATGAGATTAATGTACAAATGGTCAGCTTTATTTTAGGCTTCTTCTATTTATATTTGATATATAGCACTTCAATTAGATGGTGTCCCTATTTCAAGGTGCCAAAACTATATGGAAAGAGGATGAGATAGAAGTGTGAAAGAGGAGTGGTAGAGTTGCAGTAGTAGTGGAGAGAGGCATGTGGACTAGGATTACTCTGTTTCATTAAATACACAACATAGCTGTGATGCCTGTGCTCTTTCAAATCCACATGTAAACCATTTCCTCCCTCCTCCTCTCCCACCCTTAAAACCTCCGGCTCATTAGTTTTGCCTTTATGACATGGCTTTACCTAAATGCTGTGGATTTTTCCATTCCCTTTCTGGCCCACTCTCAGACTCAGACTCTACTCAGTAGCTAAAACAGTGCCTATGAAGACATTTTCTTACTTAAGCAGCATTCCTCCATGGTGATTGCTGCTTTTTACTTAAACACTAACACTTATTCTTAAGCTTTGTAATGCAGTGCACTTAATTTGCTGTGAATTTAGTCCAATAAGGGTATCACTAGGGCTGGTGGCTCAGTTGG
>OOFE01050180.1:119525-129945 GCA_900323365.1 Monocentris japonica
CATTAGCTAGGTCATCAGCCAGCACGTTTATTATGTATTTGTGTGTGTGTGTGTGTGTGTGTGTGAGAGAAAGAAAACAACAGTGGGGTAGAGAAGAGGAGAACAAGCTTAGATGCAAGTAGGAATGCAAATGGAAATTTCTCTCCATGAGAACACAGAACACACATGAGGAAATACAATTTACTGAGGTCATTTTTCTTGTTTTTGATCTGGTCCGTCTTTGAGCAACATTCCAATGCAGGTGATCACAGGGAGTCTAAGCATTTCATTGATGAGTGTGTATCCCTTTTATCCTGTCCAGTTCACTTCCACTAATTCATCTATCATGCAGAGAGGGGGCTGAAGCTTTGTGGTCTGACAGAAACAAATGGTCTCTAATCACCACCAGCCGCCCACGTTCAACCATGACAGAAGACTTCCACTCCCTCCCACAGTTGTGTGTGTATGCTGTCTGTTCGCTATGCCCATCCAACACACTATTCATGGACTCCACACATGGCCCTCCAGGAGCATTGGCCATTCTTGAAAAGCCCATGAAAGAAATATGGAACATTTTTATATTTATATATTGCATAACTTTGGGTGGAGTATTTTCCCCCCAGTGTTTCAAAATAGTAATGGTTCATTCTCCGTGCATAGTGTAAGGTGGAAAGCAAACAAGTGGTAGGAAGGTAGACTAGAATTACCAACGCTGGCCAGCTTACTGTTCAGTAGCCAGTGTGGAAACAGACAGCCATCTCCATGACTGCATGGAAAAAGGTAAAGCCAAGGCAAGTGGGAGTACAAAATACAGGAACGCAGAAACGGAAGGACTGAAAGAAAAGAAAGAGGTGAGAGAAGATAGAGAAACAAAACAAGAGGGCTCTGGCTCATTGTAGGAGTCAATATATTTACAACGATACAGTCACAATCAAGCTCAAAGCCAGGAACGTATTAAAAGATGTCAAAAGATAAAGAGAACGACAAAGGAATGATGTGAAATGAGAAATTGCTTCCTCTGTTACTGTTAAAGTGAATTTGGTGGAATGCTGCAGTGAAGCACAGCAGAGGAGCACGATGAAGGTGACGGAAGATCTTGGTTTACCATGGGACTAACTATATTCTGATGGGAATATATAAATGTACTGTCGAAGCAGAAGAATATTGCATTCAGCTTGAGGGCTTTCTTTCAATTTCAAATAATTGAGTGCTGGTAAAAATTGCTGCTGTTAATGTTAAATTGCTGGAGTTAATGTTTCTATTTCATCATTCGATTGTATATTATCTTCTTTCTGCACATCTTCTGTTCTCATTTTCTTAAATAGCCATTTTGACTATTTAAGTTAAATGCTTGATAGCCTACAGTTTATCTCACATGCTGGGAACAGTGAGCAGTCATCTGCTGCCCAGATTCCTGAGCCTTTGTCCGGTAGCAGGCTCCTCAAGACACACTTACAACACAGGACAAGGCCCAAACAATGTTGCACATCTGGGGCCTCAGCTGGCCAACAGCCCCTCTCCTTCTCCCCTGGTGCACATAACAGCTCACTTTAAACGTACAATTTCATACCTACAGCCTGAACCACAACTCATAGGAACTTTCTATGTGGATAGAGGTCAACTCAAGTTCACACATAGCATAAGAAGACAATCTTACCTCCAAATCCTGGTTTGTTTCAACATCGACATTAAAGTCACACACCGAGCATTCTGGTTTGGTGACTTTACATAGTAGTTGTTGGCAGGTTAATGGTAGAGTAATGCAGTTTAAGGGTAAGGTAAGTAAGGAACCTAACTTAAAGAATGTGCAAATGTGTTGTTGATTGTAAATCCTAAAGATCAAACGATCAGACTCTCAGCCTCGACTTCATCCCTGCCGCCTAGATCTGTGGGAACAGACAAAAACAAATGTCAGTCCCCAAATCAGCATGACGATCTTTGTTAACAGCCACATCAAAGCTATGCAAACAGATGCATAAAACTCTTGTGGTATGTCACAAGAGTTGAGGATATTTAATTTGCTGTAAGGAAGGAGGTCTTTTTTGTGATGTTTATTTATAAAGTTTATGATGTTACTGGTCAAGATACATTAACAGAAGACAACGAGGGCTTGGAGCCAGAAGGTTGTGAGTAGGTTTTGGCAAACTTTACAGGAAAGCCAAAATAAAAAATGGACTTTGATCAACCATTGTAAAAGGTTCTTGATAATGATAATGTCATATACACTGATCAGCCACAACATTAAAACCACTGACAGGTGAGCATTCGATTATCTCGTTACAATGACACCGGTCAAGGGGTGGGATATATTGGGAAGTGAACAGTCAGTTCTTGAAGTTGATGTGTTGGAAGCAGGAAAAATGGGCAAGCGTAAGGATCTGAGCGACTTTGACAAGGGCCAAATTGTGATGGCTAGACGACTGGGTCAGAGCATCTCCAAAACGGCAGGTCTTGTGGGGTGTTCCCGGTATGCAGTGGTTCGTACCCACCAAAAGTGGTCCAAGGAAGGACAACCGGTGAACCGGCGACAGGGTCATGGGCACCCAAGGCTCACTGATGTGCATAGGGAGTGAAGGCTAGCCCGTCTGGTCCGATCCCACAGAAGGGCTACTGTAGCACAAAAGTTAATGCTGGCTATGATAGAAAGGTGTCAGAACACACAGTACATCGCCCATGCTGAGTGCCCATGCTGACCCCTGTCCACCGCTGAATGGTTTTAATGTTATGGCTGATCGATGTATACATATACAAAAAGACACTCATTAAACAATTAAACCTGCCAATTTTGCTGAGAGCAAATTGATAGGTTTTCAAGGGTTAAATGCATTTAGACCATGTGATTCTTTCCTCATAATAATGACAAAGATCTTGAAGAAAATATTTCATAGTAATGACAACATATCTCAAAATTATGTTTCTATTTCTAAATTTCTAAAACTACTATACTATCTTGTCAATGTCTGCCATCTTTACTATTTGAGTGATTGTTATTTATGTCAACCAACATTTGTTGCGTAAATGGACTTATTCTTTTTGTTATCTAGAGCCAGAAGTGGACTTATGCCCTTCTGGCGCCAATCAATAACCACACGTTTCAGTTAATTCTAAAGGTTTTGTATTTTTATTCAAAATTATTCCAGATTTCAGTTCAAGAGCTTTTATTTGATATATACATTCCAATTTTACCCGAAATGCCATATATGCCCTTCTGGCTCCATGCCCTCGATATGTAAAGTGATGAGCCGACAAAGGAGGAGTTGACTGATTGCTGTGCAATGACTTCTCATCAATCAAGGGGCATGAAGTCAGCTTTTCACCCATAACATTACCCAAAACAATGTTGGGATGATTACATTCCGCAATATATGTTTGGATTTATGTAACAATCTCGAACTGACACAAGCATCTGATGACTTGTGAAATACTGGCGTAAACTGCTAGGAAACATGCAGTATTATATGTCTCCCTGTCTGTGGTTGTCTTTAAGGTCTACAAAGGTGAAAATCTGTTCTCTGGCAGTGTCACTACGTAGTCTTCCCCCTCACAGAGAGAAAGACAGAGAAAGAGAGTGTGTGTCCCTATTATAGGTAATGATATTAAATACATGGAGGATTTCGAAAAATGAAAAAAATGAAGATATTTTTCATATCTACAATATGTCTGCTCCTTCATAAACTGAAATGAAGTTATTCAATTTCATACCCATTGCCAGAGACCTAAATAATCTCTTTTGTATGTTGTAGAAGAGTCAGTTCTATCCTGACCCTTTTTTCTCTTCATCTTCCTTTCTCACTGAACAAGGGTTGACAAGTTCTTGTCGTTCCTGGCCAGTTGGAGAGAGACCCAACAAAAGAGCCCTTGTTTGAGACTTACCCCTGTCAGACAGCGCACTTTGATATTAAAAACTCTGGTGAGGGGGGAGGAGAGTTAGTGGGGGGAGGGAAGAGGGGAGCAGTGGGGGAAAGATGAAAAGGATGAAAACAAACTCCTACTGTCTCCTAAGCCCATGTCTGTAGGTGTAACCTCATAATGGACTCACAAATATTTGTCCAGTCAAAACAAAATAAAACAGCTCTTTGACTCCTTATGTAGTAAGTCTGATTAGTCTCCACCAATGTGTCTCTAGCTTGTCCTGCTATAACAACCACCTGCCTATTCTCTCTTATTCTCAAACAGTGATCATATTGACACACAGGCCTCTCTTTAGACATGAGTGCTGAACAGGCCTCTTACACTGGACTGGAGCCATTGCCAGAGGGAAGAAATCCCCTGATACTGTACCTCACTGACTGAGGCCGTGCCAAAGACCTGAAATACTAGCAGATGCCTGGTTGTGCCCAAAAACGAGTGTGTGCCAGCAAAAATAAACCAACATTGAGGACCAAATTTACTTTGCCCTCAGTTTAAACCTATACTCAAGAATGAGAGGTGGCATGAGAGTTCAAGACTGAAGTTTGGATTCCATGGGTAAAACTGAACTGAACCATGGGAGATAAAACTAATATGAATTTCATTACATCTCTCACAAATACATAATCCAACCAGAATCAACTCAATAAAGGCCTCTTTTCAATTTGCAGCTTGTTGTGGGGCAAAGGAGAATGAACAGCAGCAACATAGAGATAAGTCTGTACACCAAGCCGGAGTGACAAGCTACAGCATATCAGCCATTCAGGAAGAATGCAGAAGCAAGTGTAATGAGGATTTTCTTTTTCTCTCTGCTTGCAAGGCGCCTGTTATTATCCTGATTTTGAGGAGCCCTTAGGGCAGTTATTACAGCATTTATATTAATTCCCCAGGATTGCTTCATTTTGTTCATACAGGCCAGAGAAAATCAAGCAATTAAAGGAATGCTAGCGGAGAGAGGAAATGTACTTGTACCTGCAAAAACATTTGCTCACATTGATCTGTGTGCTACTGGAAGGGCTTTATATTGTGCATTGTAAGGGCATTGTTGTCCTCCTATATGAACCTTAATGGTGATGAGATCCCAGGTTGTCAGGTATATGAGAGCCCAGTGTGCTGCTACTCTTGCTGAGGCTGACCTGGCTCCTGTAGCTGAGGGCTCATTCCTATTAGGGATTGTTGGCCATGTCAATTGCTGTAAGAACATCATCAGACCCTTCAGCAGAGATGGGCAGTATTTCAATTTCAATGCATTTAAAATACGTATTTAATTACTTTTGAGTATTTTGTCATTTGTATTTTGCTGGACAGAAAAAACAAGATGTCGTTTGTAACAAAATACTTTAAGAGCTTGTATTTATGTATTTGAAATACTTGAAATATATTATTTGTCATTTTATTCTCAAATAGGACACATTTTTATCGCCAGGTTTAAACTGTAGAAAAATTCGTCTTCATTCGTCTTCTCTGACCAGGGCCACAGCAAAGCAGTTGGAGACGCTTCACTTTGTGGAGGACCCCAGAAAGGACCTTTCCACGTTGGATTCATATCCACTGATCAAGCTACTCTTTGTGAGATTCAACACCACTTTGCCATCATCGGCACCAGTTGAGCGTCTCTTCTCCTTTGCAGGCATTGTTTACCGCCCTCACAGAAGGCGATTAACTGCTGAACTGATGGAGAAATTAGTTGTGCTGAAAAACAACTAAAACTGAAATGGAAGGACTCCGGTTTTAGG
This sequence comes from Monocentris japonica, assembly GCA_900323365.1. Classification (NCBI taxonomy): domain Eukaryota; kingdom Metazoa; phylum Chordata; class Actinopteri; order Trachichthyiformes; family Monocentridae; genus Monocentris; species Monocentris japonica. Next base: position 125,150 of record OOFE01050180.1, read on the forward strand.
GGGTACACAAAGGAGAATACATTTTTTAGGTTGTTGTTGGTATTGGGGGGAAGGGGAGGGGGGTGCTTCTCTTTCTCTTCTACTATTTTGTACTGTATCATACTCTGCTGTAATGGTACTGTTTTGTGTCTTGCACTTGTTCAATTGGTTGCTTGTAACCAATTGGAGATCTTAGAAATTTACTTACTCCACTTCACTTATATTTATCGCTCTTGAAAAAGGCATCTGCTAAATGCCCAGTCTTATTGTCATCTGAAAGAACTAGTGGATCACCATGGCCTAACTGTTCAGTTCCCCCAATTGCATTTCAGTTGGCTGTTCACTCAGTCAGTCAATGGTCCCTTTGACTGACATAAACCACCCAGCATGCACCCCTGAATTCGCAGCCTCCCACTTCAAATCTATGATGTGGGAAATTAGCAGAGTTCATCTTTTCAATGTAGGGGGGTTAAGGTCAGACCCATATTGAGGCTACTAAATGCCGAAAATGTGTATAGAATGTATTTTTGTATTTTCAAATTACAAATTACTTGTATTTTAATTAAATACATTTTCTCATACCAGTATTTTATATTTTATTTTGATGCATTTGATGAGCAAGTAATTTGTAACAAGATACTTTTTGATGTATTTGTGCCCATCTCTGCCCGTCAGCTCTAACAGGCTGCCGCCACTCATACCTGCTGCCACAGGCGAGGGGATGGGCGCTCACATAAATCTGTCCAGGAATTCATGAGAACCACGCCATTGCGCACAGCAATAAACTGACAAGAGCAGCAGAGACAACAAAGCAAGTGAACCTGGCTCCCCTCCCTTTCCACTCTTCACCTTAACAAGCATAGTGTTGCTGTCCTTTGAAAAACTTGTAACTCCAAGTTTTCAGGAACTAAGAAAAACAGCCTTATATTTAACGTGACGACCATGCAATTTTGAGTTTCTGCAATGAGCTATGAAAGGATCTCATAAGCACCAAGCATTTAATCCTTCAACTAAAGAAAAATCAAAATCAAAACAAAATTGTAGTGACAACAGCAACAAGCTGGAGTGATGGTGGTATAGAAGGAGGTTATATGAAACTGAATGCATGTCATACATCCAGGTATTCTACATTGATCTGCATGATGGATTGCAGCAAGGGAAGCATACATCCATGGTGGTGGAAGGCCAGCCAAATGAAGTACTGACAGAAGAGCACAGTTTGCTACATTAGCTTTACTGTTGTGTAAAGCTGCTGAAATTCTCTGCTCTTTACTTTTCTCTCCTGTTTAATTCTTCCCTGCTTATCATTTTCTCTCCCACATGCATTTTCTGTGTTTTCATACAGAAAATGTGCGCAGCACTCTCTCCCCACTCTATCTTTCCTCAATCGTTCATCCTGTCTTTCTCCTGCCTGCTCCTCCCCCTCTCTCTACCACTCCCCTGCTCTCTTACAGTGAGGTGCTGACAGAAGTTAGCATTCACAGTCTTTCTGTTAAGGCTTTAACAGGAGCCAGATGAAAGACAGCAGCAGATTAAGATGTTGAACAGCCTCAAATGGGATGGCACAGGACAAGTGAGGCAGTTGGGACTGGAGTGCCGTGGAAATGGAGACAAACAAAGGCCCAGGAATGTGAGATGGAGATCGTGTTGCATGGCCCTCAAGGAATAAGACGTGTTATTAACACTGGCTGCTCTCATTGGCTGGGAAGCCTTCAGGGGATGCTTATGTTCTCAAGGGACCTGCTGGCCCCACAGATCACACCATACCCCTGTTCTGGATGTTCATGGGCCCATCAAACTACTTAACCACTATCAAGTAGACTGGGAGATTGGCCTAGCTACCAAGCCCTGTAGTTTGCCATTTGATACTTAAACTTTGAACTTAACCCCCAATTAATGAAAATAATTTAACTGCATTACCAAATTGTTGATTGTTACCCATGAAACAATTGATAAATTACTGCTAGGAGGTATTGTGCTGCTGATCCATAGTATTGAGAGAGGAGCCAACAATTCCTGGCCAGAGGCCACCTGCTCTGCTGTAACAATATTGGCAAAGAGGTGAGTATTGGATGTACAGTTATACTGGGCTGGGTTGCCAAGTCTGACGTACACTGGCAAATACTATGTTGTTCCATAACTTTAAAAGTACTGTCTGGAGAGAGCATCCTGAATAAGGGTTTTAACATCCAAGACATGTCATACCCCATAAAAATACTATACAGGGTTCAACTCATGTAAACTTGTAGAACATTAATAGTGTTATTAATAGAGTGTAGTTTGACATTGCTCACAAAAATGTCTCTAGGACTCAAAGTGTGATGAGGGAGAAACAATACAGCCATAGTAAAAAACTTCAATACATAATTCAAGTTTCACAATTAATTTGTTTGTCTTGCAACCAGTGTTTGAAACAAAGGAAGCATTACTTCAGTCTAATTAGTGACTTACTTTCCCCTAATTTTACTTGTACAGGCCAAGTTCAAACAGTGAAATAAACACCATTGTTAAAATAATGAAAACCATTGTGTGTGGCTGGACTGGTATCCATATCCTTCTTCCCATTAAAATCACAACAACATAACTGAACAATTACACAGACAAGTCAGTTTTGTTTAGCAAGGCTTTTACATTGAAATAAAATGCTCCAGCACAACAGCCCAGTGGGCACCAGCAGCAGTTAAACGCTGCCGTGGTTTTCCTCACTGGATTCCATGGCATTTCAAGGGCACCAGCTCTCCTCAAATGAGACTAAAATGAGCCCTGCTTTTTGCTCTTCTGGACTCCCACCCACCCTCTAAATTGATTGAGAATGGTATGCATGGAGTAATGAGCACTTGGTTTGATTTGGAGAGCCAACTCCTTTCTACATCTGTGTGTGTTTTTCCCTGCATCTCAGGCGTGAATATGAAACATTAAGTATTTTTACAGTTCACTTCTGTGTTTGGTTTGATCGGGTTCTGTCTGACATGTTTGCTATATAACAGAATGTAATGTGTCATTTTGAGACATTGTTTTAAGCTGCTCAGTTTGAATGAAAAAACATACACAATCAGACTCTGGCACGCATGCACACACACACACACATACACACACACATTCCAGGCCCCCACTGGCACTCATACACTCAGCAGGTATGTCAGTGTGGAGACAGGCTGTGATGCGTGCCCCTGGAATGCGAAACCCTCACCTCTAGGCTGGAATTTGAGCCTCCTCACTCATCTCCACTCTTCTTAGAGATACGTTCCAAAAGCCCTCCCATAACTGGGCCTTGTACTGCCCAACAGTGTACTTAAACAGCTAAATTAAGTCATCTTCAACAACTGATGATTCTGTTTATTGCTAGCTCTGATTCAACCCATTTACTGGGTAAAAGAGATGAAGCAATTCTAAGTACGTGGGAAGAATTGAGCAGCTTCATGTAAGCTGCAGTCAGCAGAGAAAGTGTGAGAGGGCCTGAATGGGAGTCGACCTTCAAACATGCAGTCTAAGAGAGATGGGGCTCCAGTACAGGCAGAGACACCCAACAGAACAGAACCAGCTACGTGGACATCTAGGCTCCTGAGGAGAGGAGGAAGAAAGCCCACATGGTTGGGCCTAACCGCCCCAGCAGCCCCAGCAGCTCCAGCCACCCCATCAAACCCAGTCCACAGAACCACCAGCATTGCAGGCCAAACCTCAGACTGGAAGCTTGGAAGGCAAAGCAGTGTGACTGCATTTCCTGAGTCCATCCCATTTAAACTCACAATATGGAACATATTAGGAGCCCTGCAGAAAAAAGGGGGCCGTGTTCCTAGATCTTCTCTTTTACAGCCCCTTTGGAAAAAAAACCTTCTGAAAGGACAAACTGGGCCTGTGGAAAAAAAGTTGTTGAGTTCTTGGCTAGATCAATGAGCATGACATAGTTTAATATATAGGATTACTTTTCAAAACATATGTGAGACTCAGTGTTAAGTGAATAAGTGTAGGTATGAAGTATTACTTTGTAGAAAGTATAAAATTGATCGTAAAGTATAAAACTAATCCATAATAGGCTCTCTCAAAGTTCCAAATACCTATAGGCAGACACACAACAGTGCAGGCATACAAACATCTATCTCTGCACTCACAATTTAGCTAGAGGAGTCTGGTTGGATTTGATTATGGCCTATAAAGCAACTCTATTAAAAGCTGGTATAAATTATAAGGATCTTTGACACAATATTACACACAAACACTGCTATTCTTCTTATCAATAAAACATCCCACATAGAAAGAAAAGCAAAATGCTCTCTTTCTCTATCTGTGAATATAATTCTAGTTGTTTCTGTAGTGAAAGGAGTCTTGTCCCATAGTAAGGTAAATTGAAAGCGGAATGACTTTCTAATTTTAAGAGAAAAAAATGTCCTTGGTTAGATTTCAGGCAGAGAAACACAGAGCAGTGTTATGCTTGTTAACAGTTAAAATAGAAGCCTGTGTTCAGTCAGGTTGAGTGTGTCATAGTTAGGTTAGAGTGTGACTTCACTCTTTGTAACAACGGCCTGCAAACAACTGACACTCCACAGACTATGACTATAGACCAGTAGCACTAACATCCCACATCATGAAGACCATGGAAAGTCTAGTCCTTGCTCACTTCAGACCCCTGGTGAGTACATCCCTGGACCCACTGCAGTTCGCCTACCAGCTCCACGTCGGAATGGATGATGCAATCATCTACCTGCTGCAGAGGGCCTGCTCTCACCTGGACAAAGCAGGAAGCACTGTGAGGGTCATGTTCTTTGACTTTTCAAGTGCCTTCAACACCATACAGCCCCTGCTGCTGGGTGAGAAGATGA
>OOFE01050180.1:130815-146563 GCA_900323365.1 Monocentris japonica
GCTCCCAACCCTATTTCATGTCCTCAATTATTCATTCATCGAGCGCTAGGTACTCTGATATGTGTGTGTGTGTGTGTGTGTGTGTGTCCATGTGCATGTGCTCACACTGTGGCATTCTTTTAACCTCTGTGGAAACTCACTAAAATAAATCCTTTTCGTACGTCAGAGAGGCCCCTATACACCCTGTAATTACTGAAGGGAGGGTGGGATCTGTAGAGGAGCATCGGGACTGGGCTGATTTTGGCTTCTGAAAAACCACCTAAATGCTTACTCAATGGTCTGTTACAGGCTGTGTTAGAGACTTGCAGCACAGTAGCAGAATCATGGTAGGTCATCAAAAACATACAAAAATGCAGCACTGCTTTACGGACTGTAGCACACAAGATGCCTACCTGGTAATGACAGAAATCCCTCTAATAAGCAAAATTAAGAACTACAGGAGAAGCATTTTGAAAACAATATTCTGATACCTGTCAAATGTACTCTCAAAGAGGAAAAACAAAGTTCTCGATCACCCAACGGTAATTATCCAAACACCTTGCATATACACACAAACACATACCTAAGCAGACAAAGACGCATACAACCCACACCAGAGCAATAGCCACATCAATCAAAACACTTCTGATTCACTGCCTTAAATTCAGCCTATTAGGTGGAAAAACACCCAAAAGGGAATTCTCCCTTCCCAGCTTGCCCTGCATGCTGGTCCATAATCTCCCCTGAGAGCGTGGATCCCCTGTGTGATGGCATGTGTCAGCATGCCCAGTAAGTGGCAAGCATGGTGGCTGTGAGGAGCTGTAATTAACACCCTCAGCCAAGGTGAGAAGACTTCCGTGGGCCTACGCTCATAAGAGAGAGAGAGCAGGAAGTGTTTCAGGCACTCTGTGTAATCTCTCTTCCTTCAAAGGTGCTATTACCTCACTATGTTTGTACTGGGGCCAGATGTGTGGGATGGGGTCATCAAATGGAGTGAGTAGGAGCAAACTACAGTAGTTCCACAGCTGCCTGGCTGAACCCACCCAATAGCTCTTCAATACTCATTCTCTCTCTCTCTCTGTCTCCTGCCTCATCCCTCATTAGCACAGTCACGTGAACAACCAGAGAAGTTGAAATTAGTTTTGTTTGTTTGTGATTGTTGTCAGGTTTTCATTTTTTCTTATAGTTACTGGGAGAGGTTTATTTGCAGGGTATTAAAGGAACCCCAAATTAAAGAGGACATGCCTCCTTGTACATTTTGCCTGCGCATACCTTCTATTGAAGAGAAAGAGCTTAAATTTAGTGACTTAAAGTTGATTATCAGAGAGACCACAATCTGCTGTTGCCAATTGTGAACATGAAGAACTAGACCTAAGCAAAGGCTTACAGACAAGAATCTACAGTCTATGGAATGTACTGAGGCTTTGGCAGGACAGAAGCCATAATAACAGGGTTTCGAAACTCTGAGCTTTAAAAAGCAGTTGTCCACACACAGGCACACAGAAAGACTCGTGTGTGTACAGACACACACAAATGCTCACAAATGCAAATATACCCACATGCAACATTTCCGTATCACTCACACACAATGCTTCATGTTTGTGTTGTGTAAAATAGCTACTATGATTTTTTTCTCTATTCCGTCCTTTTCTAATCACTGCAACTCTGCAACTACAGCTCAGTATATCACAGTGGAACAAAATGGCGGGTTGGTTTTTGGGCACAGAGCGACAGACTTCTTTAGAAATGATTGAGGGCTGCAGCCTGCTAATCAATACCATTCCTGAGCTCATGGAGCACACAAAGCTGCTTACATGGCTTTTCCCTTCTCTCCTCCATCTTGCTCAGAGTTAAAGTACTGTTGCCACAACTATTCCAACAGCAGAGCAGAGCAGGCGCCTTCACAGAGATGCAGCTAGATGTGTAGTGTCGTTTGGCCTCTACCCAACCCTGTCTAATTAGGCCCCCTCTCATACCCTCTGTGGTGGCTGGTGTAATCTGCCCACTATGTGTCTTAGTTCCTTGCCACCCCATATAATTGTCTGCCAGTTCCTCTCCAGTCTATGTGGGCCCTTTTCCCATAACAGAGAGACAAAGGAGAGGGATAATGGCCCCCAGTTGTAGGGAAGAGAGCAGAGGCAGAGACAGAGGCGGAGTGGAGCCACTCCTCTCTGGTGTTTGAACTCAACACAGTCTTGGCTCCAGACAGACAGCAGGCCTGGAGGAGGCTGTCTGAGCCTTTATGGAGGAGGGGAAGGACAGAGACGCTGCACTCAGCAGCCAGACCTCCACGAAGATGATGCACTCCCAATAGGAAAATAGTCTTTCCTACAAAAAACGTGACAGCTTATCATAAAAGAAGCCTCTCTTCTTTGTGCGTTTCAGCTCAAAGCACATTCTTCACGTTCATCTTTAAAAAGCTCATCCAACAGTTTTATTCCATCTAATAAAAAGCCTGATCTCTAAAAGAACTCCTTTTAAGAACACATCCTTGTAACTGTACAGTTCAGCACTCATTAGACTAGAATCAGAGTGTTACTGAATGACTCTATTGCTGAATGTTGGCAGCGACATATATGCCCCCCCCACTCACTACCACCACCACCAATCTGACAACCCAACACCAGCAATTATGAAGGAAGCCAGCTAAACCACATCCACCTTGGCTGTAGTTTTTAAGATTCCAGTATGCTTGTAAAACTTCTTGGTTTCTCTGCATGCATTCCAATATCACTGTGGCGGCTTCAGGCTGCTGCATCCCTAGTCAATTATAACAACATCCATTGTGAGAGGAGCAGATAGTGGAGATGAGACCTGCGGCCACTGGCCAAGGATGTTGTGTTGCAGTTGGATCACCTTTGGACGGAGATCCTAACTGTTTAGTCAGTTCCCTAAAGACCCTGGAAAGCACTTTTATCAATTCCTCCCACACTGTCCTCCCTATGATGGGTCCTCTCAGCCCTCACCACTGGGGCTCCTTAGGACCTCAAGGACATCTGGTTCAGTGGAGCTAACTTGTCTGACAGCAGCTTTCACAGAGATGATATCCAACACAGGTCAATGACCTGTGTTGGATATTGAAGATGTCAGTGAAATATCACTATCATTTTTGTTATAATGATATTTGCTGAGTATTTTCTTTAGCTCTTCTATATCTCCGCCACTAGTGGAGACCTCATGTTACTCTTCAGAATAACATGTTGTTAACATCCAGTCATTCCTGGTCAACAATAATGAAGTGGTCCCTGTCATTTCCTGCTTGGAAGAAGTTCATCTCTGATCTTTATAACATCTGTGCCCCAGATTGTTAACTGGGAGAAAACCCTTGGCATGAACACCAAATGCAACACAAGGACATATACTGTTGTATAATATACTGTGATGTGTTGTGACTTGTGCTAGCTTGAAATTGCACATCATACAACAGGTTGGGCAAGGAATATTGGTGTCTGGTTGGTACAGGTGTCAAGCTGTTTGTTAACATGCCATGAAAATAATTTAGAGCGGGATTGAATGTGTTGTAATGGTAAACAAAGAGCTCATGATACACACAAAGCAAAAAGAAATATTATGCGAATACTTTATTATCAATGTGTGAATGGTGTTAGCTTTTTGTCTGGATATTAATAGTATATGAAAACTATACACCAAATCCAGGCTCATCCTAATTTTGCTGTATAATTTCTCAAATTGGTATTGAAAGATTCTTTATCTTTATATATATTTATATATATAATATATATAAGCCAAAGTGCATTTTCTGTTTTTTTCCTCTTGTCCATATACACATTGCACCATACATAAATAATTACATTGTAAAAATGACTCCGTATTTACAAGTATAATATATATTTCATATAATATATAAAACTTTATATTAAATCTAGGTAGATGATATTTGGGATAGTTTATGGGGTCCGTCTGTGTTATCTATGGTTGTTGAGGAGGATCTCCAGCCAGCAAGGGCAGGAGGTGATGAACTGTCTTGAGTAGCAGGGGCCCCAGCCCTTAGCGAAGCTGATGCGCACACTGTTGGGGTCATAGGGTCCGTCCAGGAGGTCAGCCTCTGTGGTGTGCCTCAGGAGGCAGGAACGCTCATAGTCAAACACCTTGATGGAGTATCCTGGCATCACCTTGCGCACCACTAGGGTCCTGCTGTTGGGCACGTCCAGGGTTGGGGAGTTGACAAATATGGGATGCTCACTGCGGTTATAAGCCCAAACGCCATCGGGTTCTTTGCTCAGGAGGATGCCGTAGCCAATTTTGCCTCGTGTGCGCTGAACGGTGCTACTGCGATGTTCCAGGTTGAGCTGGCCCAGGCAGAAGCCCGTGCCCTGAGGTAGATCATAGAAGATGCTGACGGAGTGCTCGTACACTGTGTAGAGGCGGCCCACACGCGTGCGGTGCTCCCAGTACGCCACGTTACACCAGTGGCTCTGCTTAGGGGCATCAGGCGACATACTGGCATCTAGGAGAGACACAGAAAGAGACATGCTTATTAAACAAAACATAAACAAAAGCAAACAGGGCTAGTAAAAAGGAAGGCTTAAGTTTAAAAGGATTAGCTATCTCTTTTTATTGTTCCGAGCAGATGGCCACACTATAAATACTAAAGGAGGCACTGTATTGAAATCTAAGCCTTGTATAAATACCACTGCACACACATCTATCCAACACACACAAACACACAGACACACATAGGCTACTATAGATATCCTGAGTGGTGGGGGTGGAGGGTGTTGTGAGGTCAGTCAAATTGAAGACTTGCATTTTCTCTCTCTGCCTCAGGAGGGCACCACACTGATTAAACACTGACCATCCTGCCAACAATCATTCACTGCACACATACTCCACTTTCAAAACAGACCCTGTTTGCGAAATTGAAAATGAATTTTGGATTACATTCAGTGTCTCCATTGAAAATAGGCATGTCCTTGTAGCAGTAGCTACAGTAGCTATAGCCAGTTCTAACAACTTTCTGAAACAATCAGCCTTCAGTGTATTCACATATTAACAAAATGTGTTAAAGAGGAAAACCGCTTTTTCACAGTGACACAAAACTTGCCATCCCATTCGCAACCATCTCCCTCCAGTAAATCAGCTTGTTAATTCAGCGTTCATGGCTGCAGTCTGTGAACTCTTTCAGTGACAGCCCTCAGCACTCCAAAGTGAGTTACTGCTCCCAAGGTAGACTTCTATCTTCACCATACTAAACAGACACACAGCGCTGACTACTTTTAGAGGCTGCTCCGGTCCACACTGCTCATAGCTGTTGCACATGTAGATTTCTCATAAAAACTGTGGTGAGGATGAGGAGAGGAGAGTGGCTGACAGGAGTGAAGGTACTGAGTGAAGAGTGTAGAGAATTCCATGAGCTCACATCCGTCTCTTCACCTCTTACTCCTGGAGAATGGGGGTGCCTCTTTCCTCTCTTCCCTCTTCTTCCTCGCATTCCAGAAGGGTGGGAGTGCAGGGAGAGGGCCAGGCAGGGGGTCCTCCTCCCCCCTCCTCACCCCTCCTCCCCCTGCTGTGGGCCCAGGGACGGCATTCAGCTCCCTGACAACTTAGCACAAGCCCGTGACCCGCTGACCCCCCAGCCTTCATGCTATCAGCTCCCATTAACTCACACACAGAGTGATGCCATTATTTTGCTTCAGAGAGTCTATTGGCACAGAGGATTTAAAGCCTGGGCCTGTGGCCCCATTCCTTTCAGTCTCTGCTCTCAGGGCTTAATGACCGCCCGCCCCATTAACAAACGCCTTTAAGGTGGAGCATCGCAGATCCACACAGCAACAAAATGCCTCACTCACCTCCCATCCAACTAAACTATTCTGCTGAGTGACCCATACTAGTAAAGTTTATCCAAAGATTAGCAAAAACGTTGACCAGACTTGCACAGACAAAACGCCTTCTGGTTCAAGGCTCTGTGTTGTGGCGATAGAGGGAGGGGTAGAGAGAGAGGCGGGAGTGAAAGAGTGAGAGAGTGAGTGAGTGTAGGGTGGGGGGAGCGGCAGACAGGCTCTCTGTGTGTTTGCGCACACACTGATGGCTGAAATGACCCCCTCTCTTCAGGGGCCCCAACATGCATGTGCCATTAGTGAATTCCACACTCCAGCTCTTCCACTCTGAGCTCAGCTTTTACTGCAGCGCGGCTCGGCCACACAAAGAACTCAGCCCCAACTTGTTTATGGCCCTCTATTGTCTCAAATCAAATGGAGCCCACACATCAAGGTAAACTCACTTTGAAACGGTGCACACAAACACAAAAGACCAAATGGCTACCATCCCCTTCTTTTTTAGATGGATTTTAGAATAACGGGAAAACAATTTGGTCAATGGTATCTAGTTTTCACACGTAGTCTGGAAAGAAGGGAGCCAGTAAGACTGCGAGGACCAGGAAGAGGAATGAGCAGGACAAAGGTTAGAAATGTATCTAATGTTAAGCCTGAGCCTGAGGGAAGACAATGCACACACCATGAGCCAGGCCTTTTCCTGTTGCTCTGTTGTGTTAAGAGTCTACGTGTGCCTGTGCGCACATGTGTCTGTTTGGACTGGGAAGAATATCAGCCAGTGTGTTTGTGTTTTTGTACTGAACTTGTGTGTTTTGGCTAGAATGAGTCCAGGTACACAACAACGTATGTGTCAGTGTGAGATGCAGGGTTTTTTAAGGGGTGGGGGCTGAGGAGATGTCTCTAAGAGAAGAGCTCATTAGGATCTCTTTCACAAAACAGAGCTATTGCCAATAGTCCAACTTGTTTGGACGTACTCACTACAGCAACTATGGCCTTTCACTCCAGAACTCAACCACTCCTTCTTTCTCTATTTTATGAAAGCCACGTTTTGTTTTCTGTAAATGTCCACCTTTTACAAAAAACAGATAAAACAGGGTTAAGTCAAGTATAATCAATAGATTTGACCATGAGCTGAGGCAGACCCTGATAGGGGCCTAGAGCCAGGCCAAGGCTCATACCAGAACCCAGAGTCAGACATGAGGTGGTGAAGGGAGGGCGTATATGACCCGCCCTTCTGACCACAGCACAGACACCCATCTCTCTTCTACTCCATGTTGGGCTTTCAGAGGGTCTGCTCAGGGCGGAGCCATGAGGGGCTGGGAGCAATTACTGTGCTCTGCATCCATTTAACCCTGCCACCTTTTAACAGCTCCGTTTACCCATTAGAAAAGTAGTGCATGTTATTATTGTTATTTTATTCTCAAAAGCCTCTCCTCTTAGTGTCAGTCTCAGAGCGGACGGACGCAGCCACCATACAGCCTCTACACTTCCTGTTCGAAGGCCAGAGATGCTGATCTAAATAACACATGAAGGAGTTAATCAACTCAAAGCATTACATAACCAGGCTCAAAGTACTAGTATCAGACAAATGGAGATAACTGTACCTGTGGAAGTTATCTAGTCTATAGAGAGTCCCATGACCAGCAGGAAATACGTGGAATAAAGTAGCTACCAGTGATCTAGCTATGTGATAAGGTCAGTCTGTATTTGGCTTTCCCTAAGCAACAGGCAAACACATTACCACACTGAAATGTAAAAACCCACTCACAATAGATGTAACCCAGCACATCTGTAGCTGCATGTACTGCATGTCGAAGTGCAATCACATGGTAAACAAAGATATTTAACAAGCCTTTTTTTGAACTGGGAGAATTTGGTGTGCAGAGTTTGATTTAAATAATAAAGAGTGCGCTCCATGGAAACCATGTGAAAATGTTCATTTTTCTATTTCCCTGTGGACCGTCTGATTGGAGGAATTTAGAGTATCAAAAGCAGAATATTAGATCTGACAACAAACACAGACTTAAATCAGTTTGTTGAACTTGAGCGCAAACAATGACACACGCCCAAGTGTCTGAGAATTCAAATGTCAGACGCAACTTAACTTACTACTTAACGTAAATTATTGTTTTGCATGAAAAGGTGAATGCATAGAAGTTTGGGTATGTCAACAAAAACAGATCATATAGGATGCTGTGATTGTCACAGACAAAACATAAAACAAACCACGATTCTATTACAGCTATAAAACTGCGTTTCCACAAACATAGGTGTAGAACAAAATGTCATTAACACGTCCCTTAAAAAGCCTATGTTCAACACAACAGGCCCGAGCCTTTTCCATGGGTTTACCCATGGAAAAATGCAGATCACTCTGCTACAAGTTCCTTGCACTCAAGGGCGAGCTGGGATAATTACTACTAAGTACACAAAAATAGGGGCTTGAAAGTTTCAATGGCAATCCTTGATGATCATCCAGTAATGCTTTTAAAGGCAGCATGAAAAGGAGGAAAAAAAAGGGCAGAGGGAGAGGGAGAAAAGAGCTGCCCCGGGGTAAACACAACTCCACAGCCTTGGAGTGAGATGAATGGGAGGCCGAGTGTCAAGGACAGGCAGACAAACAACAGCTTCCCCTCAGTGCTAACATCTCCCCACCAAGCTCCGGGGCCACCTCCATTATACTTCATCTCCCCTAATCCAGAGCGGAGAGCAAAGATGAACTCATTCCTCCACAACTTTGCTGTGGAGAAAACACTGTTGCCAGTCCCTTTAAGCAGCTCAGTCAAGGGGAGGAGAGCAGCAGGGAGAGGAGGGGGAGCAGCAGTCTCTTATCCTGTGCCAAGGATTAGATTCCCCTCCAGCTATTAGACTATACCAATGAACTGATAGGCAGAGGGGAGAGTTGGTAGGAGGACGTGTGTGTGTGTGTGCGTGTGTGCGTGTGTGTGTGTCTGCATGCATATGTGTGCATGCATGCACTCAAGTGTGTTCATACGTGTGCTCTGTAGGTATGTGTGTGTTTGTGTGTGTGTGAAGATTTAGGACAAATCATCTTTTCACACAGACCTGTGCATTCCTAAGGCCCCCTATGTTTTGTTAGATTAAACTTTCTTTGATAACTAAAACAACAAAGTGGCACATAACCAAAAGCCAACCCCTCCCGTCCCCCTGTGTTAGAGTATGGTATGGCTCTAATTCTGTAGACAATGGTTCCTACAGGCTGATTTATAACTCCCCAAAGGCCACATTTAGGCTGGCGTCTTTGCTATCGCTGCCATCAAAGTCGGCTTTATCAGACTGACACGCTAACTGGAGCTGCTCTTATATGTCTATGGATTTTTCTCCCTGAGGTCTGGCCTTTCTCTGCTGAGAGAGAGAAAGAGAGAGAGAGAGACAGAGAGAGAGCGAGAGAGAGGAGAGAGGAGATACTGAGACAGAGAGGGAGAGAGAGAGAGAGAGGACGTGCTGGGAGCAAACACTGTGGGAGCATAGGCCAGAGAAACTGAATCCAGTCACCAAGCCTGGCTGGTCACAATGGGAATGCTTTACATTGTCATCCACTTCCTCTCCACTTTCCCTCTGTTTCTGTTTCGGGATGACCCCTTGAGGGAGGAAAAGCGCTGTACCCTTGATAGCAGATAACTAACAGAATCCATAAATTAAATCAATAAACAAGAGAGGGTGTAAAAAGCACAGGAAGCTAAGAAGGCTAATATGGAGGAGAGCTGTCTGGGCATGTGAGTAAGAGGCCACTGGTTTGAGGGAGAGGGTTCTCTTTTTTTCAGGGATAGAGAATGTGCTTCTCATTTCCTCCAAGTTTCCTCCAAAGCTCTGCAATGTGTCAGAGACATAGAGCACAAGTGAACAGGGACATATTGGAGGGAATCATGGGACGGCGGTGATGCTCGCTGGGCCTATGAGAGTCCTTCAGGGCACATAAAAGCACTACCAAAACTGTGGGAGATGTTTAAGAATATCATATCTACAGGCACCGTTAAAGGCCAGTGATGTCCAAGAGAGCAAGCAGCGGAGCATCTAAAGCAAAACACTCAATGGACATCTTGCTGGGTGGCTGTGCCCTTTCACCTCCTCACACAACCTATGCGTTTGTGTGTGCATGTGTGTGTGTGTGTGTGTGTGTGAGGGAGATTTGAGCCAAGTAGGTTGGAGTGTTTCAGTAGAGGAGACCCCGCACATTCCTGAACTCCCCCCTCCTCTCTCAGTGCCTCCTAACTTCCTACTCTGGTTAGGACTAGAGGGGGGAGGTGCAGCAAGAAGGTTGCTTTCTTCCTTGTCCTTTAACTCAACAAGGTCTGGTCACAGCACATAATTCAACTGTTTTTCCTTCCTTAATGTTCAACAGTTTGCTAAGAATCACGTTTGGTTAAAAATTCTCACCAAGTCATGAATGTAATGTTGAGTCTGTGATACCAAAACCCATACAGACAACTTTGACGATATATTGAAACATATTCTTTTATTTAATTCATACGTTGCTAAACCATACAGCATATCAGAATTGACATGGTTCTCTTCTGGGACAAGTAAGACTCTTTACACTGAGGGAGAAAACAAACTTAAGTTGGTCTATATACTCAAGCTATGTTGAGGGCTTGGTTTCAAATGAACAATCACAAGGAACTCTATTATTACGAGTTATATTAGTCTGACTAATTTAAGGCGAAAGGCAGGTATTTGGTTACCACTGGGCTGGGAGGTGGAGCAGCTATGATGGACACAGTCGCTGCTCAAACAATGGTTTCCTATTGATTGGCCCAGTGGATCAGAGTCTGTGAGGAGAATGTGTTCTGTCAGGATAATGTGGCACCAGAGTTTCTGTTTCAATCACAACACTTGCCGGGCTGTAACCCACACTGCTACACCACGGGCATCCAGACACCAGCTCCCCAAACAAAGACAACTGTTTCCCCCCACTCTGACAAGTCTGCCCGTTCACAACAAGCAAGACATTCATTAAAAATGCAGGAGTGAACATTTCCAATAATTCATAAAGTCCTTCCCTGTCAACATCTGCAAAAAATCTTGAAGCTAAAGGGAATGGCAGGATTTCATTAAGTAAATTACGTGCTGGCAGTCACTGAGAGGGGAAAAGGGGGAAGCTACAGCCAGACCTCTAATCTAAACCGTACCCTGAAATGCGACAGCCTGACTGCACGTACTAAGCTGCACAGCCAAGACCTTAGAAATGCACACAAATAGAAGATAAGTAAAACACACACGACAAAAGTAAATATCATCTTCCCCTGCAGAGCACAATCAATGAGAATTTTCACATAAGCCTGTTTACAAACTTGCAGCCACTTCATCCCAGAGTACAGTTTGTTTTGTAGGGTTGTACATTCTATAGACCCTGAGAACATACTCTTGGCATACATGCACATACCAAACTGAGTTGCAAAACAAAATACCCGTGTATGCAGTACCTGGACTAACCAGTGAGCTAAGCCATTGAAAAGGATACATTATCAGAGGATGTTTCCCCAGAACATCAGTCAAAATAAAGGTTTTCTGGTCAGATTTGAAAGGCATCAGCTTTCTGGAACAAGATCAAAGGCACCAAATTATGTCTACCATGCTTGGCTCCATGTTAGGACAAGGGAGTGGAATGAAGATAGCTCCAGCAGATCAAGTTCAAGATAGTGAGAGAGAGCAAATCAAGTCCCTGTCTCTGGATTGACATGAAAGGTGCAGGTTAGAGAAGATTCCAGTAGAAAGAAAATTAACCATGCCTTGATACACTAGGAGCTCAAATCCATCCACAATGACTTCCTACTGGCTGCAAAAGGCTGGTGCAGAGATGTCGAATGGCATGGGCCCCTACATTTAATCCACACACAGCATTCTGGAGGCTCAAAGAATGCGCTGGCTATTCTGAGTTTTAAAAATACTGACAGCCATAGGTTCAGGCACAACTGTCAATGCTCCTCTGGGGAAGAAGGGAAAAAACATTCTTAAATCTATTTTCGCCAGCAATCAGGCCACAGACCTAAACCATAGCTGGCCTAGGCCAGTCTCTGGATTTATAATTGTGGGTAAAATGGTCAGAAAATAAAAACAGCATCCACAACTGGCACTTCTTCCGCTGCTCTATCCCTCCTTGCCAGGCAATGCAAGGCTAGCACATTTACAGTGGCCAGCTCAAATGCAGTATTGTTCCCCCTCTCAGCCTTGAGAGGAGGCGCGCTAAAACACTAAACTAACAGTTGGACATTCCATACATTTTTAATGGCATTGCACGCTCTTATTTGTTGCTGTAACCCTGTGCCCTGAGCTGAATGAATGGTGCTATTGGTGAAGGCTAGCGCTGTGCTGCGGTGTGAAGGGAGAGGACATGGCAACAGCAGCCCTCCTAGAGCACACAACAAGATTAGCTCACTCACTTTGTTTGCTGAGGTAAAATATGGGACAAAAATTATAGCCAGAGTACTCCTGTAATTTCTTCCACCAACCGTAGTTCTATCTGTGTTGTTAGGCTTTAAACAAACACTGTCCATGACTTTACTCTGTAAATTCAAATGACAAGCACAGCAATAAAAGCATAGACTCATAGTTTTGTATGAGGCTGTAAATTAATCTTTATCTGTGAACCCTTCAGAAGTTAGCCAAACACCCAGCAGCACTGGCACCACATTGGCTTGCCAAGAGACAGATAAATACTAAGCTCAGCAGACCAGATTCTGTTGACATGTACGTCGTTTCAGGCCTCTCCAAGGACTGCTTTAGATTAGCATGGCTTTCACTCTGCAGGTAGAGGTCACATTACCTCACCACTCCTAGGGCCTCTGTTGCCAGTACAGACTGAAAACCAACTCTAAGAGCACATTCGGTAAAACAAATCGACACACTGACAACTACGCTCCCTCCTCCTAATCAATGTCACAAGTATAGGATCATAAAATCAGGTGCTAGCTACTAACTAACATTTCAACTACACAAAATATACAGCCCACACCAGAGGTAGTTCTACTATAAAACCAAACCTTCCTCTGAATGTCTCACATCTTGACGTTTTTACAAAACTCGAACAAGCTGAAGAGAAAACAAAAGATCCTAATCTAATAGCCAGACTTCATTGCAGTTCCACTGAGAGAAACCAATCTACATTACACTGATGTACTCACATAAACACACACACACATACACACACACACACACACACACATTATATTAATCAACCAATAGGTCATGCAGACTACGGAGGGCGCTATCTTCCAAATTCTATCCCCTGACAGAAAAACATAATTTCCGACGCACCACGCTCAAACAATGCTGAGAATGGGAAAACAAAAAATGGCCTTATCGCTCTTATCAATGCCTCTTTTTTTGTGTGTGTGTTACGTAAGGGGAAACGGAAGCCAGCCTCCCAGGACAGGAACAGATACTTGAGACGAGGACTCTGGGTATAGGCCCTACACCACTATGGACAGAATGGAGCGCAGGACCCTTCAGGATGTATTGCTACAGCCCTCCACCCCCAGCTTAAAACAGACAAATGGACACTACAAACTGGACACGACAAATGGCTGAGGAGAGCCCCTCACATCCCCCAAGACGCTGGCCTTCTCTTCAACATTCCTTAGCCTCCCCCCGCTGAAAAAAAGGGGCAATTCACCGCCCTGCACTGCTACAAAACCCAGGCAGCTTTTTAAAACAGGATGTTTGTCTGAGGCCTCCTTCCCCTCAAATAAACAATCCGCAAAACCTGATTTCTGGAGGCAGGGTGGAAGCACTCGAGTCACATTATTTCCACATCCCGTATCCTGGAGCATTGGGGCTCCTGAGGGAGTGTGGGCGGCTAGGCGCTGGGCAGGCTCAGGGCTGCGGTGGAAACCTGAGGCCATGTGCCAGGCTGCAGGGGGAGATGAGCCCAGGCTGCACCACTCTGGGGTCTGGGCTCGAGGAGGAGGACCATGACCTGACAGGCTAGGGGAGGGGAGGGGGACAGGGCCCACATCGATGCAGTTGTCACTCCATCAGACCATGCCTCTGTCTCGGCTGTCTGGAGTCAGAGTACTGGTGCTAGATCAAGATGGCTGGATGTCTATAGAGCAGGGAACAGGTATATACCGCACACGCATCGTTTGAAAATACAGGTCATCCCCAAAGGATAGAAATGCAGGTTGGCACTTAAATGTGTTCCACTGCATGTGATGGTTCCTGAGTTGTGTGAGCTATAAATTAATCAGTTGGCTGTGGATTTGGGTGTGTTGTAAATGATGTCACTTACATTATGTCACTCAGTTAGTCCAGTTTAGCTCACAAGGGACAAAAAACAGCATGACTTAAAGAGCCATCCATAAAATACCAAGAGCACTGCACTGAATTGAATAGATGATCTAATGCGGAAAAAAACATATCGAGACAGTTGAGAACAAATTAGAGGAGCAACCTAGCCCAAGTCTTTTCAGATGTGTAGATATGCCATTTAATTAGTTTCTAACAGAAGTGGAATCACATGCCTTCAAAGTCAGATCAACATCTATGGGTCCAATCAAATCTGCTCTAATCAAGAGCAGCATCACATGCCTTGATTACACTGTCTACTTTTTCCATGCATTTCCACTGTCTCTGACACAGACAGAGGGAATGGGCTGATGCCTGGAGCTGTGGATGTATAGGAAGGATCCTAAGAAAAAATGTAGATTACAAACATAAATAAACAAAAGCTTCACCACATGGTCTGTGCAGACAAGTACACATGCCTGTTTGAGGTCTCAGCACCTGCACTCTGTACACTTTAATTTCCCTGAGCGATCTGTTCCATGACTCACATGAGGCCCTTCCCATCTATCTACTAACTGCCATGTTCTGCCTGGAAGAACCAGTCAATACCAGAGTGGACCTGACACACTGTCTGCATTCCAGAGAGACTGCAGTGGCCTTATTTTCAAAGACAGACAGACAGAGACAGCAAGGTTTCATTACTGTTTGAGAGCCCTGACTACCTGCTGATGCCCTCTTCCCTTTGGTGAGTGCTACAGCACTCTGTGTCCTCCATGTCTGGCAACCTTCAGTCTTTCCGCTCCTTCTGTCCAACTTTCCTACATTCTCAGGATGGGGAGGAAAAGAGGGAAATAAAAGAGGACAATAACTCTGCATGTCCTGAGGTCACTTCTTCAGGTTGCTGAGTTCAGCCTGACCATGCTCCATGTCTCCTTGCACTTGCTTTTACTCCCAGAAGATCTGTGGGAGCCCTTCCATTCACACCAGTGATCTCAACTCACACCGAAGTGACCGTGTACACACAGTGTTGTGCTGATAAATTCCATTGGGTTGATTGAGGACACATCCTCTGATGAGTGAAGAATGTGGGCACACTGGAGCCATGATGGTAAACTGGTCTAAACTGGGCGCAGAGGAAAGCTTGCATCAGACTTTACTGTACACATAGTTAATGTGGTCATGTCCAAGCAGAATGACACTGTTCCCTCTGAAATCTTAAATGCAGTGAAACTAAACATCTGAAGTACTTACTTTTGGCATGCCTCCTCAAATTGAGAGCAAGAGCCGGCCATAACAACATTATAATGAAGAAGTGACAAACATAAAGAGCCCCTCAAGTCAGAGACAATGTGATTGACATAATAAAGTCAATGTGCAGGGGGAAAACAACCCCTCAGACAGTCATACAGGAAGCAATGAGACCTGCTTCAAAGGGCTTCACTGTGATGTCCACACAACGAGGCTCAGGCAGTGAGGAAACAGGTGTGCAGGCAGACTGGGAGGGCAGCACAGGCACATTCCCTCACACACAGTATTACGGTATACTACACACAGACTCTAAAGCCGTGTCCCTGGTGGGGTTGTCTTTCTCCCACATTGCAATACAGCCATGTTTAAATAAATGGGAGTGCTTCAAATGTGTCTGTCAATGAAGTCCACTCAAGAACTCAAGGTATGAGCACTACACTCAGACATTAGAATAGAATAGAATAATCTCGTGCATGCAGGTCAGC
>OOFE01050181.1:0-41305 GCA_900323365.1 Monocentris japonica
CACCTTGATTTCTCTCTTTCTCACTCGGATTCAGTTTCACCTCTCTTTCTCTCTCTCTCTCTCTCTGATACTCCCTATCCTTTTCGCCGCTGACCATATCCTTCTCCTCACCTCTCTCTGTCTGTCTCCTTGTCTGTCTCATTCGTTTCCCACTGAGCACTCTGTCTTCGGCTATCTCACAGGCAGAGATTTACCTCAGTCCCTTCTTATTCTCAGTCCCCCACACTCCACCCTTCCCCTCTCACTTTCTCTTTTCAAGTCAAATGCATTATGATTTATTACGAGAGAGATATTATACTGCAAAAGCAGATTACATATAAATTGAAATGGTAATGTTTGTGGTATGAAAGGGCAGTGGTTATAATAACATTATTTAGGGAAAGAAATTCATCCATAAAGGCATCCGAGCTATGATACCGAATCCAATACTTTAAACTTCCTGAAGGGGGGACAGACAACAGGCATTCAAATAGCCTTTGTTTTTTTTTTCTTCACTCCAGATTAGATAAGATAGCACGGCAATTTATTTGAGGTGCCTGTCCTTGAAATAAAATCAACATTTCAAGCCAATAACAACTTTGGATCTGTATATTGGAAAATGTTTTCGAACTTTTATTCATAAACAGCCACTAAATAAATTGAGCTAAACTAACATTTAAAAATACACCTTCCATTGGCAGACATAGGAATCGTGAAACTAAACACTTGTAGATCAGATACGGAAGGAAAGGGTTAATGGCATCATTTCAACAAACAGGCTTTCCCATGCCAAATCTTAATGATGATGAAGGCGGCCTGTCTGTCAAACCCATGGCATATATAAAGATTCATTCTGTCTCGGGGTAACGGGTGTGTGGCTATATTTTAAATTCTCGTGTAGTACATGCCGCTCGCTGGCACTTTTCCCTAGCCTTTTCCCAGACATACCAGTCGGACACATCTCAGGTATGCTGAACACATAGGGTTCATCCTGGAACTGTGGGATGTTGTCATTGATGTCCTGCACCTTGATGATAAACTCTGACTGGGGTTCCACCGGTTCATTGGACCCCCTGTTGATAGCTTGGGCTTGGAGGACATAGAAGGCCTTTTCCTCCCGGTCAAGCTTCTGCAGCGTTCGGATCTCACCAGAATACTCGTCTATCTCAAACACATCTCCAGCACCTTCCCCCGATAAGATGTACTTGATGGAAAATTCACCTCGGTCATAGTCAGACTTGAGCTGTGAAAGGAGGGAAACAGAAATATTGTAGGAAACCTTGATTTTTTTAAAAAGTCTTCAATTTAAGTAAAACAAACATGCATTGTAAAAAGTCATTTCCAGTATCAAAGGTTGTGGAGGGCGTTCAGATCTGAAGGGGTACCTGGCCAATAACACGAGGAGTGGGATCTTCCTCAGGGACAAACAGCTGTTTCCAGATCCAGCCTCTCTTCAGGCGACGGTGCAGATGAGTGGACCCCTGGGCCAGTTGTTGGGCTTCCAGACCCTGGCTACCTCTCGTATCACTCAGCACCCAGCCAGGAATCATAGAAAACACAGTCACCATGGCCAAAACACTCGGTGTGCTCATTCTCACTGTCCATCCTTGCATTTCCTCTCCACTTCCCATGGTTAGGGCGTAAAAGATAAAGGTGTCACTGGTCCAATGCATCCATTCCTTCATTCAGAGGTGCAGTAATTCATCACATCACCAAGACAATATGCCATCTTGTCATCGTGATGTTTCTATTCATCTCTCTGTGAAATAAGAGTGAATAATTTCATTAACAATTAAAGTGAACTTTTTCTGCTAGCATACACTAGCATACATTTGTCCAAGTATAAAGTCCACAATTACACCAAAAGTATTTCATTCCACAAAGCTATTTATACATTTTGGGTAAAAGTTACTAAATGATATTCAGCAATCAATATTTTGAATGTACAGATGATCCTATGCAGCCTAAAAATAGCATGATTTTGTCTGATAAGTTAGCATTGTTCCCATATTTTTCTCTCAGGCATGTGTGACAACCTCTTGTGGGTAGGTGGCAAGAATAAGGAAGAAGTTATAATGACAAGGCTAAGGTTGGAGCATTGTGGACTGAACAAGACGCTAAAGCTAATTGGAAAACATCACACAGGACTATGTGATTATTGCCAAGAGGAAGAGTTGGTTGAGCATGCTATACAAGAGTTGGCACTAAAGGTAGTTTTGAGTGTGAATAATGGAGCTCAGACTAGGATTTTGTGGGGGGGTTAATATAGTCTGATCCACACTCCAGAGCAGTAGGGGGTGGTACAGTCACAAAAGAAGAAGAACTCAGCAGTAGGCGGTAATGCGACGTTTCTGAGTGCCAACCACCGCAAAAGAAAAAGAAGAAGAAGACCTCTCGCAGGGTCCTTAGGCCAATGCCAATCGCGCTCACTGAACTACCAAGAGGCAGCTAGCTAGCAAAAATAACAGTGAAAAAGTGCCACAAAACTGCAAAATGGGAAGTTAAAAATCAGAAAAAGCTATGATATTAATCATTTTCACCACGTCACCGTCAGAGGCGACCCGCGCATCACTAGGTGACACCTTCTAAAATGCTGGATGTCTCATTTTGACATGAAAAACGCTGCACATTCAATCCCTTGTCCTATTAGTGAATTGTGTTGAGTACATGAAAGGCAATTTCAACTTTCTCTGTACATACAGAAGATGAGATGCTATTCTCCTTCGGTTAGCAGTCTATGATCACACAATCCTCTTCCGGTCTCAACAGACACTGTATTTGAAATGTTAAGTATAACCCATCGCACTAAAATCTTGATAACCATTCCAACAAAACAAATTCAGGCAAGAAAGCTAGACCAGAAGTTAATTTTTCAAGAGAAATATGAACGCTTTGTCTGCATCCTTTGGGGGAGGGGGGGGTGCAGATCTCCCCTCTTTGCATTCTGCAATCCTGCATGGGCAGATGAAAACAACCCTCTGTTTTGAATTCAGACAAGGGCTTGTATTGTGTTTCATGGTGAGTAAGGCCTGAACATCATTCCTTAAGCATGACACTGCACTCTGCAGCTAACTAATGAAGACTACTAATTAGATCAATGTCAACCCAGACATGGAAAACAGAGACACATGCCTCTGACAAACTATGATTAGAATTGATGCGCCAATTATATTGTAAACCAAGACCAGGGTCAAGACTGTAAGGACGATGAAAGTCAGACACCATATTAGCCATTCAATAGCACTAGCACAACTACATGGCAACCATAACGATCCAGAGTCAAAGCTGCTTAGGATTCTCTAATAACCTTCCTTTTTTGTGTGGTAAAGCTTTGATTTCTCCTGTGAATGATAGAATATCCCTGCAGTCTTTTCACTCTTGGCGGTGCAGGTGTGTGTTTGGTTTGCAATTATGGATGCTATTTTGCAGTGGTATCATGGTAGACCTTTGTCTTACAAAGTCTTTTTCTCATTGTGTCTTAAAAGCATACACTTTATTTGTCTAGACCTGAACTGGAGAGAACTTGCACACAACGCTGCTGCTCTCCAGTCTAAGTAGTAGAGTATAGACAAATGCCTTCAGATGTCATTTGGAGTAGGGCTAGTAATCACAAAAACCATAATTTCAAACCATTTTAATAGTTTTCTGACAGTCTGTTACAAGTATAATGTAGCATTTAGCACTTGGTGGATGCTTTTAACCAAAGCACCTTACAGTAGCGTAAGTGCATACGTTTCTAGCATAGATGGTCCCAGTGGTAATTTAACATAGAGCGGGTAAAGATGTAGAGGGGAAACATGTTATTTCAGCAGTTGTAGTATTAATGCTTTAACAGCTCGTAATGGCCATGTCTCGTACAAGTAGATTAGCTGTCGAGGTACATTTGCGGTAAAATCAATTACTAATGCCGGGTTTCGTTTTTGAAATTCAATTTGGTTGCAGAACAGTATGCGTTTGTGCTTATGTATGTCTTTACAGACCATATTCATATCTCGGAGCATTGTGGAGTGACATTCCAATTAGTGGCCAGTGAATCGTGAGCTGTTATGGTCCTTCATAGGGCTGCCAAGCGCACGCCGAAACTGAACGCCTTGAGCCAAAACTAAACAACAGCCCCCGACAATGTTACCTCCGAGCAACTACTCAACTGCCAACGTTTAACATCTCACAAGTAGCCTGCTTAAAGATCTGCCAGGGGTAAGACTTTCACTGCTGTGGCTGGAAAAGTGTCCAGGTCAACAGATGTTCAGCTGTCAGGCTAACAAGCTGGGCCTTTCTAGAAATAAGTGATGAAACTCTGTCGAAATAATGATTACACCACACACTGGGTCCCAGGTCTGTAAATAGTGAAAGTGTCAGGTAGGAAGTTAAACACGCACATCCAGGTATGACAGCTGTGTTGATAATGATTCCCACATGGCCGGTAAAAAATAATTGTGACTGTGTTAATGGCTACTTAAATAGTATTTAAAAAGACAGTCGTGCCCAACTACGAACCAGCTTTTTCAAATAGCAAGTCGGGTTATCACTTACATTTGCATCACTGCAACATTTCCAAACCAAACCCAAAAGAACAAATAGAAATGCTGTTGAACTCTGTGGTCAATTTTCTATTAGAAATTCCTTTTTTTCATAACTGGGTTCAGTACATGCAGAGAGCCCTGTGGTTGACAGCCATTCATTACCTCTAACAGGCCTTCCTCCCATTTCCAGCAGACCTCCTGTAGCCCGTATATACACTACTCCGCCACATGACAGAGGGAGAATGAGCTGCCGTCTCACAATGTTAAGCACTAGATGCTCTGAGACCGTACCTATATGGTGATGTGTTCTACATAATAAAATGCAGCGCTGTTGTCGAGATGATTGCAGGATGCTATAAAAATGCATCTATTGTGCCACAAACAGCAAAAGCAGGTTCTGCTTGGCATTGTGGATTATACAACATGTATATGCTGTATACTTTTATAGGCATGTTAATTACATTGTCTTCCATGCTAACATACTGAGTTAGTCATGATAGATGATGAATAAAAACATGAAAACATGAAAAATGTATCCAGCTGAAATTGTGACTATGAATCTAAATTCCCTATCAGAGCTCTAATTTTTTACTAGAACAATTTGCAATTCTGAGACGAATCCATCCATTAAACATCACGTCTTTAAGCACTCCCCCCCCAAGACAAAATGTTCTGTAATTGCTCATTGGGGAGCCTATGTTGGGACTTTGTGTTTACTGTTAAGCTCCATAAAGCAATAACACTGACATCTACTGTATAGCTCCTCAGTTAGGACTCAAAGCGAGTCCAGAGACTAAAGCTAAAACAACAGGGGAATGTCACGCTTTCATGTACTTGTTAGAGGTAATTTGTTTGTTATTTTATTATGTGCAGTAGTGGAAATCATTACTGTTTAGGAATGCATCATGGCTTTCTGTTGACATTTATCAGCGATACCACTACACCCTATTATTAGCCTCCTTTCTTTTTCATCTAAACAATAAATTGATTCTGCCAAACTTATTACTCAAGAATAAAAATTTAGATGCAATTATCGATTCAGATGTATAAAGACCTAATTAGTGTGATTAACAGAGGTTTGTGACACAAGTTTCTTGTCAAGTCTCTTGTCTATTTTGTAAGTTCAAAAGTCCTAATTGGTTGCCAGAGAAGTAGAAACACTTTTTTTCAGATGCTTAAAGAAATCCACGTCTTGAAGGTTTTCAGGGCAATCAGAACTGTTTAGTTGTAGTTTAGCAAACTATTTTCCAACCACGTATACCTTCTTGGTAGTGGGGAAAAATACCAATCAATCAAGTAGCCTATGTGGGCCTTATGGTTGGGAAGCTAATGCCATATTATATTAGTGCAGTTAATCTTAACAGACATTTTAGAAAAGGTTGATGTATTTTATTGTTTTAAAAAGGTTTTCTCTTTTAGATGTTCTACGACCAAGCAATGGACTTTGTGCATCATTGCTTCCTTTGCCCTCAAATAACTGGACCAAAATGACAGAACTTATTTCTCAGAAAAGATGACTGAAATTGCCTCAGGAAAGGTCACATAAATAATCACATAGCCTATTGTATACCACTGGATGCTGAATAATTCTGTGAACCAAATGTCTTTGCTGAATTCCCCAAGGTCTCTTAAATACAGACGAATACACTGAAAACTCACATTCGTTCTACTGCCAGTACTGAGGGGTCAGACAGTGTAAGGATCAAGGAACAAAGTGCATTCAATCCAATGAAATCCATTTAGAGAATGTCAGTAGAGGTGCCTCAAATGGTGCTTAACCCACACTTCTGTATTGGGTCTTGCATAAATCTACATTGTTGGAGAGCTACCTTCCTCGGTGTGTATCAAACCTGGTCAAATCCCCTTCAGCTGCTTTTAGTTTTTGACAATAGTGATCTACAATGTCGCAGTCTATTTTTTTCAGCAGGAATATGGCGGACAAAACACTAGCGGGGATCTTAAATTGTGAAATTGATAAATAATAAATCCATTTCTTTGGCAGTTTAAAGTATTACTTGGTGTGACAGTCATACATGAATACAGCAGAATTACACAGTTTTGTCATGACACAAAGTTTACAAGGTAACTACACAGAACCTCTGGACTAATTTAGACAATGATTGTACTCAACCTCATAACTATTAGGAATTTATCTACTGGTTTATATACTCCCCTTATATATCCCTTTGTATTCTTGTGCACATTCTACCCTGGATCATTTCAAAATGTACACTTAACCATCTCTAATCCACCACACCCACCTGTTTGTGTGCCTCTGCTGTCCCCCAAGCCACTTGTCACCAACCGCTGTCAAGAGAGATCATCACGGGGTGTAAGAAAACACAATCTGCTTAACTAAATACCCTGGTACTGGAAAGCAATTCAACCACCACAATAGTAGGAGCAAATATCCGCGGTTCTCACAATGCGTAATCCCCTCCGCTGACGACCTCCCCTTTTCTTCTTCTTCTTCTTCTCTCCCCTTCTCTCAAACTTCCCGGGGAAGAACAAACACTAGCAGTATTGTCTGGGCTCACATCTGAACACTGCTGAACACTCGGGGCCTTCATTGCCATGCAAATAGTCAGAGCTGAGACTTACAAATGGATTTCTATCTTTTTTGCCCTCGCTAGCTTTCTCCGTCCCTTTGTGAACAATCCAGCGCTTATTGGAGTGTAGCTGGCATAAAAGGATGGCAATTCATCCAGTGTACGGCCACTATTTCTGCTAGTGATAAGAAGGCAACAGTCTGTTTTTTGACATTCAAGCCAAGGGAGTGTGCTTTTCCACGCCTTGTCTTGGGCACATTTAAAATTGGACCTCTCATGACCTTGAGCTGCAAAATCGCTGTTGTTTGGGCCTGAATGCTCTGGAGATACTGTTTGTCTATTGTGGTGGTCCCACATTGTCGAGGCAATCGGCCTCAAATTTTTAGTCCTAATGATGATTTTCAGTGCCACTCATTCTTGATTTTACAGCCATTTAACCTTTTGGATAAAATACCATACACATACGCACTGTCCTGACAAGCTAACCTCCAAGGGCTAATTACATTCCCTAAACAATGCTAATAGATTCGATCATTAGACACCTCTAAGAGGAGCAAGCTAGCATTGTTCGAAAGTAAATGTCTCCAAAGTGCCTGCAGTCGCCTTTCCTCAGAGCCTGTGACGGGTTGGGATTTGTTATTTTCTAAGTTCAGATTAGTTCTCCCTCTGAACTCCATGACTCCCATTCTGATTCCATATCAAATAGAGAAATGTCAGGACCTGCACTGTGACATTTAAAACCCCCATTGTAGACCTTGTCTAATTGAGCCTCCCTCATTATAATGATGGAGTGTAGACCAACAACTGCAAGAGAACGTCAGAGATGAAAGCAATGGCATAGTGCCAGCAAAACTTATTTCCAGTCCTGCTCTGCTCGTCTCTCCTAACATGGGAATGCAACTGACTATCTCTCAGTTTCCGATGACATTTCAGGGCCATCAAATAATGGGCACAGGTCAAATCATGAGTCACGGTCGACATATTTGGAGCAAGATAAAGGTGAGTCTGTTCAAGTCAACATGTACCTTGCTATCATGTCATGTTGTGTAATGTAATGTGAGTTGTAATGATGATAAACTGTATTTGCTTTTACCTTGTATGAGTCACCATCAGTGAAGACATCATTTTATTGCACTCTTTACAGGAGGCACCAAGAGAAAAGATTGTCTCTTAATGATTTTATAACGCTATGCTTTGTTATTTATTTTTTATGATCCCACCCTGCTCTTATGATTAATGTTCTTGAAAATCTTCTTAAAAAAACAACTTTCCTGCCAAACGTTTCATATGGAAAGAGATTAGTGCATGAATTTGAATTTGTCATGCTCTTATTAAACTGTTGATTTTCAAAAAATGGATTTGTTGAATAAATTCTTTCAAAAAAATTTAATTTGTAAGGCACAGTTTGACATTTAACACAATGGCTTGAAATTGAAGATGGTTATTATTGAATTTAGGTTTTAACCATAATCTCAAATCTGGCGTTCCTAATTCAGTTTTCTTAATTCAGATGCAGTTTCCTGAGACACACATCCAGGCACACGGGACTTTTATTCCCTGAGTGCCAACTGGCTGCCAACTGTGGGCTAACACTCTTCACTTCGCCAGCCGCAAGCCATGTGGCACTGTGCCTTGCTCATCTCCTCAGCCAGTGATCAAGCCTTATTCTCCCCACTTGGTCAAAGTGTTGCAAATTGGGTCCAAGCTACGAGTACTGGGCTGCATAGAAGACTTAGTACATCAGTTTGCTACCTTGCAGTATTCTTTAAAAGTGTGCATTGCAGCCTGGAAAGCCTATAGTTGTTTGCAGCATCATTATATT
This sequence comes from Monocentris japonica, assembly GCA_900323365.1. Classification (NCBI taxonomy): domain Eukaryota; kingdom Metazoa; phylum Chordata; class Actinopteri; order Trachichthyiformes; family Monocentridae; genus Monocentris; species Monocentris japonica. The sequence goes on from OOFE01050181.1 coordinate 8,874, forward strand.
TGGGTATTTAGCAGTGGTAGTGTAGAATATCACTGATGTTACATATGATTGCACATGAAGCATATTCACTACAGTGAAGGGATACAACATGGATATTTTCTTGGAACAAATGTTTTTGCAAACATTTAGCTGCCCAGCGATCTAGTTAGCCATTAGCCACTGCCTAGCCAACACCTAGCAGCTAAATAGGCCACATGTTCACGTTTTTAGAGTTAACAGTCAATTCTACCTTGAATTATCAAGCTGATATAATATGCACTAACCTTAAACAAATGGCAAGATTTGCAAATCTTGGGGCGCGGGGAGAATGCTGGAGGAAGATGTGTCCTCCACGGCTCCTATACATATTGTCATATTGTCTCCCTGTGTTTGCAAGCAGAATAAAACATCATTGGCATTCCATTCAGGCCACTGTGGTGAATTTGATGAGGATGTCACATTAAAAATGTATGTTCCTCATACGTTCTTTGGCCTTTGTCGTTAGCCATGGGAAACAGCGGACACTTATGACAAATAAGGACAGAGCTGACGCTGCCCGAGGTGGCTCTCTCTATTCGACAGGAAACATCACTGTCTTCTCCCAGTGTCTGCCTCCTCCACAGGAGACCATGCATTTGTCAACCGTCTGCAGTCACGTCTGGGTTGATGGAGAGCAAAAGAAATTGGGTCACAATAGAAAGTTGCATGGACTTGCATTTTGTATCAAAACATCCTTTACAAAAATAACTGCAAACTAAAACAAAAAAAATTCAGCTGATAAATGAGGCTTCTAAAATAGTGTGCGACATAAATCCTACTCAATTTCTCCACAACAGAGCACATGCACATCTTCTAGTGGTGCAAATCACCATTTTTTAATTCTGGCAACTGCATTCCTAACTGCATTTTCAAAATCAACACCAAACATGTGATTAACTGACTAAATTGCAACCCCAGCAAAGACAACAAATACTTTTCTTAGTTTCTTTCGGAGAAAATTGAAAATGTATCTAATATTTTATGAGTCTATATGTTGTGTTTTGGTGTTGAGAGTGATGATGCAATGGAGCATAAACAAAGCCCAGCTTCTTTTTTTTTTTTTTTCAAAACTGAGAGAGTCGTGGTGAACGGATGAGGCTGAGTGTGTAACGACCTAGCATCCAGCATGTTTCACTAATTCAAAGTTAGTTTCAAACGTTAGTGATAATAGGGGTTGCTTGAGTTACGTAGCCATGGGAACAAACAATGCTTCCTTCTTACAGTCCAGTTTCAGCATACTTAGTGAGAAATTAGAAAGTAAATTGGAAAGTTATACTTAGTAACTTTGCAGAACATACATACTGTATATGTTGGATTGAATTGAATTGAAAAGGAAATAACCAATTATAAAGAAGATGGTAAGAACCTGGTATTTCCACCGAAACAAACAACATCGTTTCTGAGATAATTACAAGGATTTCTTAACAACATGTTGATGCCATTCAGAGTTGAATCTCAGAATACCAAAATGATGCAGACTTATATGAATGTACCCAGCTGTTAAGAAAATGTAGCATGAAATTAGAGGGAAAGTAGGTGGTATGTAAAGGCTTGTGGGAGGTTCTTACTGATAAAAGTCCCCACAATGTAGGTTTAATAAACCTTTTCCAAATGGATGGAGCCATGAACAATAATGTAAAGTATTACCTTAACGCCTACACAGTACACAATGAAACGTGGGCTGTTGCTAATATAGCACCTCCAAGATTGTTCCTTGGATTGATGGGGAATAGAGAGGGTGTTTCAAATACCCTCAATACAGTTACAGCTAGAACTAAGTAATTATAACTATTAACTGCAATTTACTATTCTTAGTATGTATTTTCTCAAGTTGACTGTGAAAGGAGAGTTACCCATTCTAGCCACTGCGGAAAGAGTTGAATCCAGTGGAGATGAGAAGAACGCCACTGTTTTCCATTTAATGTCAGTAAAGTTTCATCTGCCGAAAGTGAGAATTGACAGTGTTTCTCAAAGGTTTCACCCAAGGAAGGAGCGGGCTCATCTCTGTTCTCGGGGGAAATATGGGTTGGAGTTGAATGTATGGTATCCATCATGCTGATGAAATGCATAATTGATTCTCGTCATTCCTGGAATCCTTCTCCAGACTTGACCACATAGATGGAAATTACAAGCCGGGCCCACATCAGCCGCCAGGTAATATGTATTGGAGTTGTCTCACTCAGTGGCAAAGAATCACAGATGATAAATTGGCAAGGTTACAAAGTATTTACACAAATAAGTTGAAAACAATCGATCCAGTGCGCCACACTGTCATACCCTTAGGGATGTGGTTCCCCTGGAAGAATGCACAATCCCCCTGGCCTGGGTTCATTTGAGACGCAGATTGTGTCTGATTGATCAATGAGAACCACTGCTGAGCCATCAATCTAACAGGAGTGGAATAGGAAAAAGGGAACATTAACATGTATAAGCTGCCGTGTCCCGACAATGTCCTCTACCTTGAGTTGGTAGGGAAACAGCCACCTCTGGGGACATGAACAAAAGTGGTAAGTCTAAGACCTGCGACAGGAACGTGTTATATAAGGACAACAGGGACGTTGTCAACATCTCAGTTCCTTTGTGATCTCACCTCTGTCACAGCGGAGGCTCCTCATCCCTTTCTTACATGAAAAGTATGTATCATAGCGCTGCTGCTGCTGCTGCTTAACTTATTTTTTGTATGGATAGGAGAGCTAATAATCTTTGGCTTTTATGAAACTTGAATATCACCATCAAATGCCCTTCAGGTAGTCATCTCATGTGAGCCAATGATGAAAGCATAAAATTGCTGGCACCTATTTGGCCACCTCATTGCTGCAGTATATAAAACAAACAGGTGATTAACAAGTGATTTGGGCTGGTGTCGCTGGTAGACAGCTGTTCCTTATTGCAGCAGTGTGTTAAGGACTGCTCATCAAGGTCTTCCTATATGAGCGTAGCTTCATTCTATCGCTTCTATGTGCAAAAACCGTTAACAGGAGCAACGTTAATTAGCTGTGCTGTAAGCCCAGTCATTCGTGACGCAGTTGCTCTTAAGTAGATTTTAAAAAAAACATTTGTTTTCTTTCCTTTTGAGATCAAGGCTCTCTTTTAAATGGTAGAATGGTGGTTTCAGATAGAACAACAATAAATAATAATCCATTATTGTAGAAAGTCAACCTGATGTGTTGGTGCTGAGCTACATATATACAAGTTACAAGGACATATAGCGAGGGAGTTTTGCATGGAAAAGCAGGCACAGGCGGTGGGAGGGTTGTGTACTACACATACAGAAGTAAGAACTTCCCATTACAACAACAAGCAGCTCCACCGAAGCTACAGGGGGTTGCATTGCTTGCTAAGGGGCACCCTGAAGGTAGGGGAGAGAAGAGCTTCGTCTTTTGCCACTCAGGTTTTAAACAGCTAACCTTGGGCATTGAATAGGTGACATTTGAGGCACTTCTCTAGCGAAGTTCACTTCTCTAGCCATTGTGCCTATACATTCAATATCAAGACACAAAAGCTACTGGCCGCCGCCAGAGAGAGAGAGCTTGTTGCAGTGAGTATCCAAGTAGTTGTATCATTGTGGCTAGTCTATAATAAATAATAAATAGGTTTACAAATGATTACAGAGTCTGACATTATTTCCAAGGCTGTAAAATGCCTGCAGGGTTTACGAATGGCAGTTCGAGGGACAAATACGCTTAAATATTGACATTCAGATTGCAGCAGAATCAGTCCTCATAGCAGCCGGCCACAGTTTTTCTCCGCTTGTGGCATTATTCATTCAGTCCTGAAGTCATGCACTGGCGCAGCAGCTAATCTCTGCCCCCAAGGCATTAAAGCAGTAATGCACCTGTTAAAAAATCCCCATCCATGACATTCTGAATTGTAAAAAGATTACCTAATATTTTATAATACTTTGGGAGATTTATTACACAATTCTTCTGCATTTCTTTCTGGCTGGATGGCAGCTCTGCACTCCTTGGTTCCAGCCCAGTCTGGAGTCAGTGTCTTAGCTGCCTAAGAACAAATGGTAAATGCCCCCAAAACTATTGTTGAAATGATTTAAAATGTTTTATCTTCTGCATATGTCGAAAACAAATTTCCATCTGACAGTTGTATAACTTTTCCTTATTGCGCAATTTACATGTTGTGCAAGTTTTGTGTATTGCAGTGCTGCTGGCAACACATACAGTGGAGCAGGGTGGTGTGTGGGGAGGAATAGTATGGCCAAGTGTCTCAGGGCTGTAGTTCGTGTTATTATTTATGTGTGCAGTGACATTAATATGGGTTTACATATGAATTCTTCCTGAATGCTTCTTTTCTGCTTGAGCAATGGGATTGGTCTGGGTTGCTGTTGCGCCTTGGTTTGCAGATTATTATTGGAGTTAGTGATAGAGCAGCATAGAGGGCCACCTTTGCTGTCACCGAGCCAAGCTGACTCCGGAGCAAACTGATTGAGGAACCAGGAGTGCAGTCACAGTTTCTTTACCCACCAAAGCCACTGGCTCACACTCTGGCTCGGTAGGCTTGGGCCTGCTACTCAGGGAGATTGAGAGTAGCCCTGAATTTACTTTATTGTTACTGTGAGGTGCTGCTGGCTGGTGTACCCTAGCCGGGGTTACCGATGGTGGGCAGACACTTGGCACCTAAGGAGGGCAATCCATAAAGTTTTGCAGCCTGCAAAGTTGCACCTGCAAAATTAATTTATGAAGTGAAAGGCTTTTCCCCGCTTGAAGCTCCATTAACCAATTTCCAACACAAACCTCCTGTCCCTCAGGAATTTGCTGCTCGTTAGCCAAACCACAGGCTGCAGTTTTCTTGTTTTTAGGACTACTGGGAGGAGCTATGCCTTACACAGAGGACGCTGTGGATCCAGAGCTATCAGCAGGTCATAATGTAAGAGTAAGAGTTTTATCCAGACTCATCTGCTCTTGCTCCTTGAAAGAACCTGGTTTCACTGACCTTATTAAATGGGTTATAAAGAGCAAGGCGCTGAGTTCCAGTTCCACCCAGGACAAAGACGTCCAACAAACAACATGCAAAAACTAAATCAAATAATGTAATATTGTTAAATGACACAACCTATCTCATCAGGGAACCAGGCAACTTTAAATGTATATTCCACTAGCTAGCACTTCCACAAGCAGGCACAGTAACTTATGGGCTATCAGCTGGCCAATAAATGCTACTGCTACAAACATTTCAGACATGCACAGGTCACCAAGGGCCTAATGAAAATACTGCAGTTTCTCAGCAACATCAGCACATGCACATATAGCCTATGTAGTACATACAGCATGCAGCTACAGTATGTAGACAGTGGACAGTGGACTTCATCCTGATTATTGAAAGCAGCTCCAGGATTTTGTCTCTGGGTGACATTTAATCTTGAGTCTCTGGTTTCTATTTTTCATGTTCACACATATTGTTTTTGAGTTAGCCTAAAATCAACAAAATTGAAATTCTTAAATGCTTAAGTTGTTTATATTTTGAAGAACTCTTTTGTGTGTACTATATTACCCGTCTATCATGACTTGCTTGGCTAAACATAGCCTACTGTTGGGGAACCGATGTTTGTCACTGTAGAACCACAGTGTAATTTGGATAAAAGAGCCAAAGGAATGTAAACATTAAACTATAATATAGCCTAAGGGCCACATTTGCGTATTTGTGTTGTGCACAGTATACTAACAGATTGCATCAATCTGTTAGTATGCACGACATACTGTGCAGAAATACATTAACAATGAATGTCTCATCAACAGCTAACGATGTGACATTTCATCTCCATGGAGAGGTTTCTGCAACTTTGTTTAGAGTGAATTTTTCCTAGGCCATGACAATGCTGCCAGGTCTTAACAGTGAATGTCAGACTGGACAATTGATACGATAAACCCAATTGAAACTTTCAATCTCCATCCTGCTGATAAGGACAGAGGGAGTCAGGGAGGGGGAATGGGGAGGGGGATTTTCTTTTCTTGACGGTCTAGTGTCAGTAACAGCAGAATCTCTATTAGATTGGCGAGGAAAACAACATTTGTGAGCACATCTACTGCAGTTCGGCGCAATGCATTTTCCACAGTGATATGGTTTTCGTTTTTAGAGGCAGGTGAATTGTGATATATTGTCTATTTTTCTAGGTTACTGGAGGTTAGAGTTGCAGTTTAGAGGTACATTAACAAAATAAGGATTTTCCTACGATCAGTTGATTGATTAAATCTTCACAAAACCCTATGAAGTGGATCAGAGTAATGGATAGGTTGGTGCTCACTCAGCTATTGAGAATCTGTTTAACACTGATTTTAATGGGCGAAACAATACACAAATTATTAGATTTTATTGGCTGCTATGGGGGTTCCAAGGAAACACTATTTACAACCGACATTCACTGAATTAGTCAAGGTCCACACTGATGAGCCAATCCCACACAAACTAAGAAAGGATCCTCGTGGTTAACCTGCCTGCCTCTGTCACAGTGTCCATCAGCGTATTGATCCAAAGACCTTATCAAGCAGTGTATCTGAAGCCAACAGGGTGGCGGGGATTGACTTTGCAAATCTCTATCGCTTCTAACTTTCTTTTTCATCTGAGCGGGGCCTCTTTGTTCTGTGTTTCATAATCAGTGGAGTTGAAGTTGTCTGTGTCCCAGTCTCTCTACGAGTGAACACCGGAGCAAAGTCAATCACAGAGGGCTTACCGCGCGCCACCTTGAATTTATTTTACCTAATTCTGTCAGTCTGCGATGCATCTGGTTGGAGGAAGCAGGTATCTTTAGTGAAGTTACAAATCATTTAAAAAATTTAACTCCACCGATCAGCATATTCATATGTTACACCGCCTGTTGGCTGTGTGTGTTTTATTAATGCACCTTGTGTAACTATTGCATCATAGATTACAAAGAATAAGCATGGAAACATCAGTATCATCAGAATAAATTGAATAATTGCAATAGTTGCGTTGTCTCCGACCATTTCATTGTCATTGACAGACAGAAGCATATGCTGTGTATCACTTCCTCATACCAATCTGAAGATGACACAGAATGATAGCAAATACAGGCAGTCCCCACTGACTACAGGGCTAACATCCTCCTAGTGGAAGATTAATCGGAGGCAATACGCCAGCACAACGTCAGCATGCTTACTGCTGTCCAATGTGATGCGTGCAATCAAAGAGCAATGCAATTTCTCCCAACTGGTAATTAAAATCAGTATCAAATTGCAAACTGCAATTCATGCTTGGCAAAAGATTATTTTAAGAACTAGACCATCAAATCAAAGCACGGTATTCCAATTTGAAATTGTTGGTAAACTGACAAACTACGAAGAATTGCATGGCAGTCTGAACTTAAATTACATGCACAAAGTAAACCAGCTAGTAGCCATACTCCAGTTATGGTCTTATTATGGTTAAGCTGTTTATATGAACCTTTGTTCGAGCATCCCTGTTGCCCTGATTAAACCAGTTAATGTCCCACTGTGGTGTCCTGGCCATAGACAGAAAGGTCAAGAATGGTCTAGAAAGCATGGAAAGATGTGGCCAACAACCTCCCCCTCCCTCTTTGACTGACCAATACTAGGTTACTTCTCTACATGTGTACATGGGAAGGTAAATGATGATCCCAATTCTAATCGCGACACTTCTGACAACACAATGTACCCACAATCATTTCTTTCTTTCTGTAGCGAGAGAGGGATAAGCAAGAGAGAGATTTCCTCCTAAACGGAGATACTGACTCGATAAATTGTGTGATGGTTGGCCTTTTGCTTTTCTATATTTTGTTCCAAGACCAAATGATTGTATTTCAACATCCTGCAAAATAGTTCAATGTTGTTCAGAGTTCCATGTTGAAATTCTGTGAGCGTTTCAAAGAGAAGCACGGAGAAAGCTTTGTAAGCTACAGTACGTGTATTTGTATTAAAGGGGTGTTAACAGCTTTGCAGAACCAGAAAGAAATGCGGATTTAGTTTAGATGGGGGTGCTTTTTTTCTCTGACTGCTACGTGTCACTTTGAGAATGTAGAAATATTCCATTGAAACAGGATCAGATTTTAGATCTAATGGCATTTGTATATTTAATGGATATGGATATTAAAGCTAAAACATTGAATTCTGTTGACCTCAGTGATCACAAATTGGTCACAGGCCAGTATACAATATATATAATTGTATTTTGGTAGCTCTTCCATTTCCAACCTGTTTAATTATGAATCTAACTAAGGGTTAGTGCATCACAGGCATGGATTTAAGGCAAAATACTGCAAGCATAATGAAGAAGAGAGAAAATGCAAGAATAATGCTTTGGCCTATGCAGAATGATAATAAGTTGCATATTGTGTGTTGTAATGTACGTAATCAATTAGACTTGCTTACTTTACCCTGCAGTATGTGTCAGCTATAGCTTACTCGAGACAGACATAAGTTTGGTATTGTGCATTTGTTTTTTTTTGTCTAGTTTTTGTTTCTTTCTTCTTTTTTTGGGAGGTTGTGGTTTGAATGTTGTCCCACTCTAATTGGCTGAACATCCAACGTGCTAACATTGAGACTCTATTGACCAAATGTACAGAACATCTGTTTTGTTTTGTTTAAATGTGGTTTCTTTGTGATTGTGGAAACTCTTCTTGAGTTGTAAGACAGTATTTAACAGGCCATTCATGCACCAATCCAAGCCCAGCTTTAGATTTTGACCAATAATTTCCCCTCAAAGATGTTAAATTTATAGGGCAGATTAAGACAAAATGCTTCATATTTCATGACTGCATTTGAAAAAATGGTAAAGATATCTTGTGGATGCACAAAAAATCTGACAAGACATGTCAATTCTGAACTGTAACTACATGCCCTGGCACTTGGCAGCAATGCTGATGCATCAACTTCTGGCCCATACCCTAAAGTGGGTGGTGAGTAGACACTATACTGAAAAAGCAATACAGAAATCCTAATTGGTCTGCATAGCTCGTCTCTAATTGGCTTCTTCCAACTGAATTGCGCTATTTTAGCTTGCAGATGCCTTTCAGCTATGTTTAACCTCTTCTCCTCTGGCCTCATTCATCTTTATTGAAAGCAAATGTGATTTGTGTTTAAATAGGCATGTTCATTTTTTCATGTTATATATCATTCAAACAACTATTGCATGTTAAATCTTGCAAAAAAAATGTTGCAAACCAACATTGTCTGTATTTTCAACAAAAATGGAGAAAGAGCAGAGCCCCCAGGATTCCGCAATTGCAGAAGTTGCAAACTGGATGCAGCACAGAAAAATGGATGGACCGTGGGAAAATAGAAATGGCACAGAATCACAAAGAAAATATCTCATAATTACCTGCGATTGCTGGTCTGCTAGATGTCAGTAGGGGGTATTTACTTGGAGTGATTTCTTCGACCTGTGCAGTCCAAGTCAAAATTAGGAAATATCTCTGCTGCCGAAAGAGCCCAATCTCATAAAGATCTCCATGGGGATGGTTGAAAGCTCTTTTACCTATAATTTAAACTTAAATGTGTTTTTTAATGTCCGCAGAATATTGCAGAAATTGCAATTTTACAGTTTTACAAATTTGCAGAATTTAAAATGCCTACTAAATGTAGATTTTGTAGATTTTTTGGGGGGGCCTGAAAAAGGATCTATTCATTTTAATATTATATGACCTGAAATAATTAGGGATGGGGTATATACCAACCTTATCTACATTAAGACTTCACAAGATCCCACCCAAATCCTAAAAAGCTTTTAAGGTCCACAAGACTGTGGGAAACATCTCAAAATAATAACAGCCTCTATGTGATGTGTTAAACTCTATGGATATTCCAGTATCAATCCATATGAGGTCTTCTGGGTCAAGGTCAGTGTGCTCACAATTGTTTAGCCATGGGCCAGGAATGTTTCAGCAGAAAGTATTAAGCCTGTCCAGCATAGAGGAGTTCAGAGTGTTAACATAGCATCTCTATCCATAATATTAAGGTTCTGGGGCAAGGCTGTGAGCAAGACCACCTTAGTGGAGTCCAAGTCAATTCCAACACCAGGTCCAGTCGGGTTCACGTCAAGACTAGTCGTGTCCAAAGGGAGTCAAGACCAAGACCAAAATAGACAATAAACAATGTGCATGTCTCTCCAAATAATATTTAAGGCGTTTCTTAAGGATCTATCTGCAAATCCACTCTGTGCTTTATCTTCCATCATCCAACTGATCAATGTAAAGGAAATGACTAATCAATGTATAGGAGTTTGAGGCCCATTGCATACACGGGTTACTATAGGGGGAATCCCTTCAGCTGTTTGTAGATAAAGAAAATGACCCATTATATATTTTTAAGAAATGTTTCCTCACAATATTCATGCTCGCACCAAATGGCGCAATATCGCCCCAACTGTGTCACTGTGCTTGAAGATTATTTAACATTGCATAAAGTGCTACTGTAAATGAAACCCCTCCCACTTTGCCTCCACTAGGGATCATCCCCAAACCGTGACAAATCTTGAGCTTTGTTCATTGACCCTATGGGGTCAATTACATTTGCTGTTAGGAGACAGAGAGACCGCCTCAGGTTCACAAGACCGTAGTGTTGGCACATTGATCGATGGCAAGGATGCTTATCAGCCGCAGAGTGTGTTACAGACACCTAATTGCAATTGATCCCCTTTGCTGTACCATTAATTGTAAATCCTCTCTCAGTCACCAGCTCCACACTGCACAGGTTGTACTCCAAAACTAAAACTTAATTTATCAGCGGGCTCTATATCGGTTTTCAATACCACCGTACCGTGGCACCACCGGGCTTAAGTCACACCTTCTCTTGCTCTGAGAGTTTTGCTTCGCTTTACGTGGTGCTTGTACGTTTTAAATTGTTGAAAGCCAGAGCTGTTCCTCTCCATCAAGATATCAATACACCTGCTCCTGTTGTCAAAACACCAATAAGCAGACTAAATTGACTGGGTACATTAATGAATGGTTCGATTCTTTTGTTGCGTATCAGTCAAGTAGAAGACAACGCTTAGCCATCAGGAATGCAAAGACTACATTTTATGAACAGTTATTAAATATTTACATTGCCACAGTGGGTAGGTAAAGAGAATGGCACGCAATTTGATTAAACCATCATATTTTATTAATTTCTCGTGTATTTGCTTTCTTAGACAAATTGTGCACTGAATGAATGCAGACATCTTCCAGGAAACTCTCTCCCTCTTGTTTCTCCTGCCACCTGCGTAGTATTCTCAACACCGCCCAACGAAATACTTTCCTAAGGCTCTATTGGCATAAACATACTCACAGAAGGGCGACAGGCAATGCGCAACAATAAGGCTGAAAGCTATGAAGCGGTTTCTTTCCTCTGGCAACAGAGTGTACACAACTAAATAGCAGATTCTCAGCAGCTAAGAGAATCTTGCCCAAAGGATAAACTCCACCAGGAATCCCTTGAAAGGAATTGGTTATTAAATAAGGTAGGCCAGAGATAAAGATGTCAGCAGTAATAATGCTTTTCATTTTGACCGTGATCTTATTTGTTCAGAGGGGAGGGTGAGCCATGCAGTCTCACCAAGTTGACATAAGGGTTTCTCCCACTGCTGGCAGATTGATATGTCAGCAGATACATGGCGATGTCGACTTTGTCACCCTGCCCTGCCGAGGACAAACTAATATAGTGTAACTGCAGAGGTGGCGCTTTCTGACTAACACACTTAATGCTCCCCATACATACACACAGATGAGCCAACACACATGCACACACTGCTAATGCCATAGAGGGCGTGGCGGTTACACTTACAGTCTCATGCATCCCAGTGTCTAGTGGAAACGATGGTACACAGACTCAGCTCAGACACAGACCACTGCATTTGGTCTCATCCGGCTCTGTAAATAACCCTTACCCCAGCCTGTGCCCTCTATATTCTTCTCTGCTGGTGCCATCGCTGAAGTGGAAAAGTTGTGCAAACAATGAAAATCAACTCGGGATGTAGAAGGTAACCATACTGGAAAGTCTGACGTGTATTAAAAAAGAGCCCTGGTGTTCGTGTTATTCAACGTTCATTATTTGTTGGCTTCAACACCATGGGTAGATGCTGCCTGCCTGCTTAAAATTAAATGTATTAACTTTTTCAAAAGCAGGCAAGTCATTTCTTCATTCATTTTCTTGTTTGTTTGTACAAATGACAGCCTTGCAAATCTCCTTCCACAACCACAGCAGGTCCCATCATGGCAGTGCATGTGTGATGTGTGCAAATAATGGTGAAATATATAACAACTGGGGGAAAAAGAGAGCGATCTCTATGGGTACAGATCCATTCAGTAATGTTTTAAAGTGAATAGTCTTTTAATTTGTTTTGTGTCCAGATTGATGTTTTTGTGACGCAGTGAGCTGTCTTGTCTACTACTACACATGGTTGCTAGTAGCTAAATTAAATGTGTTAGCAACAAGACAGTGATCTCAATACAAAATCGATCAGATATATATGTTGAAATGATCAGGTCCTAGTAAAAAGCACAGAACTCAACCATGTCTATTTAATTCTGTTGAGTTTAAGTTTAGAAACAGAATCAGCTGTTCACAGCCACTGTTGCGCAACACCTAAGCACCTCCTCTACGGCCACCAGAGCGTCTTATGTTAGATGAAAGTCCTCTACAGGGCTCCAGAAAATATTTGGCGACTGTCTTTTTAATGCCAGTCGACACTGACACATCTTTATAAGCGCCTGCCCGTCTCAATTGAAGCGTGGCACGCTGCACGCAAGAAGAAATGGGGCTAACAAATTGCAGGGAAAACAGACTTAGTCAGTGGCTCAAGTCATTTTAAAAAAAGAGACTGTGAAAAAACATGGCAACATAAAACATAAAAATGCTAGAGATTGCATGATTGCCAAGTCAGCCCCTCAGTTGTAGGTTGCACTGCAGATGAATTGAAGGCCAATATGCTGGAAGGGGTGCTAATTACAAATTGCATCAACGTCATAACGGACTGTGGCACAGATGTTTCAGGGAAAGACAACGTGATTACATACTGTAGGCACATTTCTACAGGTGTCTGATAGAGTTGGCTGAACTCGATTATTGCCATGCCCAGGGAACATCAATGTCCCCATAATTTGGCTCCTACATTTTTCCATTTAGGAGCCAATGGCCGCTTGGGTACATTTTTTGTCTGGAGCTTCACCTCTATTTTTGTTCAGGCCAAAAGCTATTTAGAAACTATTTGGTAATATTGTTGAACTGGTAATATGTAGATCTGGTAGATCTTGCTTGTCTAATCCAAAGAGGTCTGATCCCAAACACAGTGTAGCCACCTCCCTCCGCTAAGAGCAGGGGGCTGTAGCCAATACATTGACTAGCTGGCCTCCCAACCAATCTCCTACCTCCCACTGACATAACTACTTATACAATACTTCCTTGCATGGCTATTGTTGAAAATATTGTTGAATTGCCAGTGTTGTATAGCGTGGTCGCTTTACGCAGGAAGCATCTTGCATGGGGAGAATGTGAGGTTTCCAGGAGCTAATGCTGACTTTGGATCAGTTTTTGTTTGCATAAGTTGCATTAAACAAATTGATGACTCGGGCCTCAGATATCAGGGGCATTTTTTTGCAAGTCTGAAACTATTTTCAAAGTATTCTTCACTAAAACAACAACATCACAATGACAAATAAATTACATATGAAAATAAAAGTCTCTAGAGAGTGTTTGCAGACCAGCATGAGGACAGTTTCAAGGTTTCGAACAAGAAAAAAAACAAAATGAATTAGGTTAATTGAATTAGTTCAGTAGAAATGCTATCCTCCTGATTCAGGAGAAGCAGCCATCTATTATGGAGATATGCACAAGTCTCGAGGGTCTGAAACTGACCCGGGGACTCACCCTGAGAGGACGCTGTAGTCCTCGGTTGCAACAAGGACACTTGTGGGGGTAAGGTAAAGTAATTACTAGCCAGGCTGGAGATGAGGAAAAACTCTGTCGCAGTAGATACACACTGGCCATTTGGGTGTACTGCAGGCACTGCAAGTAAAATTATGCTGGTTAAGTATTACTGAGTTATTAATTCTAACTATTTTACAGTGTGTAAAAATACTTTCAAAAATAATGAAATGAAGAGTTTCGAAATATCAAAAATGTACTATAAAGAGCAGCAATGTAAAACACTTATGCAGAAAAAAAAAAAAATCTAATATAATCTAAAAATAATCTTTTTTATAAAAAGACATATAGGGCGCCCAAGACTTTAGCACAGTACTGTATGTGGTTTGGATGGGCACCTACATGCAGGGAATGACTGTATACCTGTGCTACCATGTCTTTCCTGCTTTTCAGAGCCTCTTCATGTGAATCCACAGAAGAAGAAAAGAAAAGCATGGCTAGACTGAAAGAGAGCATATGACATGTCCAGGCTTGGACAATCAATTCAACACCATTCAAGAACATAAAAAGAGAAGCACTTCTCGGTCAAAAGGGTGTATTTGTTGGCCTTGCATGATCTTGAACCATGAAGGTTGTTCAAGGTATGGCAGGTTCAGTGTGTTTCTCTCCTCTTTTGTGTGACAGAAATGCTCTATCTAAGGACTAAGGCCATCAGAAGCCATTTGCAATGTTTTTCCATTGGCTACAGCTCTATTTACAGGTTGTCAGAGACAATGGAGCTTAATTAAAAAGAACACAGTTATCAACCTCATTAGGCCTGTGAATTTAGGCACGTCAACTCAGGCATCTCATTTAATTAACTAGCCTTTACAAAGCCGCTAAGCACTGACGAAAAGTGAATCTCTCTTCTTTTCCTCCTCTTCCCTTTTCCCACCCTCGTGCACATGCACATGCACAGGCACATACACATGCACACAAATCACCGCCACCGCCACTGTTTCTGTTTCTTTGTTGGATCTCAAGGGCACACAAGCCTGTATTTTGTCCATTAATCTATTATTGTGCTATACTGTGGATCCATCACTCTTTCACTTTTATCCAATTGGCTGAAAAGCCATGAAGGCAAAGTGTGACAGAGCTTGGTATTATTCTGATAAAATGAAGAGATTATTCTGTGAACAGGTTACAGGTTTAGGTCAGGTGGACACTGAGTGGACTTAGTCTGACACGCCAGGCTTGTCCACCTTGACTCCTTGAATCTGCTCAATATGTCAGTCTTGGTCTGTGCCCGTGGTTTGTCATATCCTGCATGTGCATAATTCTTCTCTCTTATCAAGCACACCTGATAAAGTGTGCATATGGATTAAAGGGTGTTTTCACACCTGGTCCTTCTCTGTACTTCCTAATTGAAGATATCGATCCTCACTGAGGTGACACTGGTACCAAAGCCCAGTCGATGGCTTCACACCCGTTAACCAACATTCAGCTCAATGAACCTGCCACAAGCTCTTAAGTGAACAAAAACTGTTGTGAGAACAGAAATATGCAGTCAATGCAGGATTGAATGTATTTCACGTATAGGCTTTCTTTTTATTGCATATCCCAAAATAACTATCTTAAAGATTCCAGGAGTCACCGAGCTTTGTTCTCAGCAAGTCATTTTGTCTGTGTCTAACCTTGAGTCACTGTAATTATACATCGCATTGCCGTGAAAGGCCCCAGCGGCATACAGTCTGGTTGCTGAAATGTGGGTCATGAGTGTTTTGTGTTCTTTTCTTAATTTAAAATATATTTAAAGGCGACAGGGGCCAGACAGGACAGAGCTCTACATCACCCAGTGGGGTGCCTGTCTGCTGTAGCCACAGGGTCCAGTTGGGTGATTTATACCACAATAGCAATGGCTGTGATGGTAATATACAACAGGTAATTGAAAAGAAAATTGAATTAGGTCAACAGAAGCAGTGACAGAGTCATTGGATGTCACACAAAGGCTTTACAGCTACAGCATCATTCTAGCGCACTGGCTCCATTAAGTATCTTGCTGCCAATTCTAATATCAGACGACCAGATAATTGTCTCCATATTTCATTTAGACTTAACGTACACTGAAATTGTAGCGCGCCGTACTGTGATGCATGTAGCGCTGATAAGGTTTTACACAAGTTGTCTAGTTGTGTAATAAGAGATAAGACCTTATCTCTCAAGTCCCTCTCTTGTTGCTGTGTGGTGGTATCCTCAGGGGAAGTGGCATGGGTATTCTCTGATGTTTTGTATACATTGTGAACAGTAAGGGCGGCATTCACCGGCTCTGCAGTTTCCACGAGGGTGAACTGTGGTTAGCATGCACATTGGAGCAGGAACGAATGAGCTCTTCTTCCACGTCAAAGACTTTTAAATCTCGATCTTAACACTTGGCATGAATAAAATGCCACCTAGCATGTTAGTGGGTAAATGGAGGACTAAGCCATTATTCATTCTAACCATTTCTAATGGCACACAATGCAATTAACAGATAAGAAAATTAATTAATTTGGATTTACTGCGACACCATTGTGGCTTTGAAGTCGCTTGTTTACTCAAATTAAAGCATTTTGTTGATGCATGGCCACAAGACCTTTTAAGTGTAATGGAGGAGACCGTGAGCAGAGAATGAAATGAGAGGAAAATGCTGTCTGCACTGTGTTCCACTTGGGGGAAATACAAGACCACTTGCACGGCTCCAGGTTTTGTTGCGGCATTCTACGTTTTCGCTTTCATGCGTTCATCCCACTTGAGGTACTAGAGTGCAGGTCTATATTTGTTACATTTCACAGCTTTGCGGTGATATTGACGCAAAAAGCAAAGTGTGCTGCAAAAATATTATTTCCATATACTCAAATATAGCCAACACAGCCTCAACCTATTAGGTAATTTAGTCATCCTAGGGTATCGCAGCCGTAGTATTGTAGCCCCAACTAAACGTCAATGCAGTTGTCATGATTTCATATATGACATGGCTCTACTGTATGAGCACTTCTGTGCGAAATAATAAAGTGAAATGTGATTTTCGATAAGAACACACCTGCTACTCAGCTATTGTACAGTATACCTGCTGTTGCAACATTGACAGAGCTGAGCCCAAAATGACAACATTGCCTTATGCAGCACAATGTTGGATTATTACAATGATTTTTAGCTCAGTCAAATAAAAGTCCTCAAGTCCACAGCTGCCAGTGTAGAAAAGGAGGGAAATGAAAATATAATATGCATCGCTTTCATTCACACAATTATTGCTTTGCATGTGGAAGACGGTAATGTGAAATGTTCCTATAACAGCTGGGTCGCAGTGCTTCGCCGCACGTTGAATATATTCATGATCTGGCCACAAGATGCTAATCTCTCTCTGATTCCTTATATCCTCTCTGTCTCGCTTTGAGCTGCAGCGAGGGTGATCGGCACAGACAGGTCTGTCTGAGGGGAAGCAGGGGAGGCGACAAGAGTGACACAACCGTGGCTTCCTGCAGAGAGAAGAGAGGGGGCAAAGCAAGAGGAGAGGGAGGCTAGTAGATAAATAGACTAATCTAATTTGTTAGCTCAGCCAAATGTATTCCCGAATCCTCCTCTCTACTCTTCTGTCCCAGCCCCGTGGTGGGTGACGCTAAAATGTTTGGGCAGGAAGGGACACGAGTGGGAGAGAGCTTGCCCAGAGGAAGTTCAGCACTATCCCACGGTCCTCTCTGACACATTGCACAATTCGGTATTCTGCATTTAAGACCTTTGCCCATCTCCTAGTACACATTACCGCCGTGAAATGCTTATACTTATGCAAGCCAGATCCCGAATAACCTAGGAAATGATTGGAATAATATATTGATAGTAATATATTTGCAATGGAAATCAAAATTGAGAAGCGTTGTCTCATTGGACCAGAAAACCAAAAGTACAGATCAATTTAAAATGGCAAATGACTGTGCTCCCTGAGCCCATTTCTAAGAAGTGAGTAATAGATGTCTGATCATAGGCTATTACGCCCTGGCCAGGCAGGGGCTGGCTGCCTGTGGAATACAGAGCACACTCCTCGACTTTACATCAAAAAGATGCCTCAGAGAAAGTCCACTGAGCCCTGGGCACCAGGATCTCTGGGGCTGCACTGCATGAGGAGTACAGTCGAGCCTTCAGTTTCATCTCTCTCTCTGCTCTTTATTAATGGCGGCAGGATTCTAATTCAGAGAGTAGTGCTTAGTTCACTGATGCTAATCGCATGTGCCTGTTTCAGATTGAGGCAGCTGATGGTGAGTGAAAATATTACAGTTAAAGCTGTGCGGGGATATGTGAAGCTAATGCTCTGTCAAAAGTTCTGATCTTAACAGAGAGAATTATTGATATCGGAAGACACCAAGGTATAGTGAATGGGTCTGAGGTCTTTCAATATACATTGGAGTTTTATAGGCAAAATTAATGCCCTGATGTGGGCAATCAAAGTTTTACGTGCGCAAGCTTTATCTCCCTTTCTGCACTGTCATGGGTAAACAGAAAGTGCCTTTAAAGATATGCCCTATTAAATCCTGACATGCAAGCTTTTAGAAACCTTTCAGGCGCAGTATCAAGCATGAGGTCAGTTTTAGGTGGCACCAAAATTGGGCCGTTATTGAAATATCTCGTTGTCACGTGCGCCAACAATGGAAAAATCCATACGTGAAATGCAAATTCATACGAGGCAATGCAGCAAATGAAGAGCTTTCCCGATCTGACAGTCAAAATTGGTGGGTTGGTCTTAGGTCACCACACCGATGTTGGCTGAATGATGAGAGATGAGACAGAAAGGAAATTTGAATTTCAAATGTCATCTTATTATGTTTTCTGAGTTATCAAACAGGTTTCTGGCAGACTGCTGAGCATGGACACAGACAGACAGAATTGATTGATATTTTGAAAGCCTCACTCTGGAATACGTTTCACAGAGAACCTAACATATTGTGCTATAATGACCCCTCAACCCCGCTACGTCTCCCACTCCCCCTCATAATATTATTGTTGCCAGTGGCTGTGAAGCGCAATAATCCCCAGGTCAACCGACCAAGAATGTGCGGACCCTACAGGCTGGAATATTCTGCATCTAAATGTCTTGTTTGTGTTTCTGGGTTCAACAGCATGCATAAACAGAAAAAGGACTGTGTTTGTATACCATTGCCTTTAGTGCGTTCTTATTGATCAAAGTTGACAGCTACACATGTTGGATAAAGAGAAACATCATGATGATGTATTTTTGTTGCATTATTTATCATGGCTGGCCTGGTAGAGCGACGGTCCCTGAGGTAATATGTCTCCCGATACATTATATCAGACAAATCTCTGGCTCACTCTGGAGAGTTTTTGCCTCAGCCTTTTATAATACATTCATCTGCTGTGATGCAACATTTCTGTTTAAGGTCAGGGAATTCTGTGCTGTGTGTGTGTTTCGATTTCGATATCTACTGCTATTCTCATGTTTTGTTAATTAGTGAACTACTGTCGTCGGGGGAGCCTTAAAAACGTGTCTGCTTCATGTGAAACAGTTATCAGTTATCACTTTTGCCGTTTTGATGTATAATTTATAACAAGGATGTGCAATGGAGGGGCATTATTTCAGTTGAGGAGAACGTATTTATTACACCAATACCTACTGTAATGGACAATAAGAATGAAACTGTAATTGAAAATGTACTAGATGAGTGTGGGTGAGGTACACAACTACATGCACGCCAAAACTCTGATCTCAACACGATCAACTAAAACCAGGGTCACCTCAATCTTACTTAATAATAATAGTAGTGCTGTGATAAGGATATGTTGCGTATTTTAATCGTAACCACATCTTTGAAGGGATGTTTACAACCGTGTCTTCCATCATCTGAGCAGGCTTATCCATCAGGGTTTTTACAAGTTGTGACACCCAACATGCTGTTGGTCTGTTAAGTTGTTCATGTTACAGCTTCATCTTTGTTTACATTCAGCTTTCAAGCTTTTTGCGTGTAAGCGCCGGATACAAGCGATATGTGAGCAACAGAAATGCCAGGCAATCAATTTGACTGCTGTTCAGGACAGGAGGGGAATGACTGGCATCACATGTATCCTTTAGCAGCGAGGCAATTCTTCAATCAATTACAGTAGACCAGATTGGATTAAGATGGAAATATTAACACGTTACTTTTCCACTATGCTCGTAAACATCTTAATGGATCTGTTCTCCTAATCAGAGTGAGGACAGTAATGAGATTATTGCACGTAAACATAGCCATAGCACTAATGACATGCTCAGACCCAGTTGTCTGACCTTACTCTGATTAGTTGCTGCAGGCCCAGGTGGAGATGAAATATTGGATTTCTCTCAAGTGTCTAAAAGATTTGGATGTCTAGACTCTGTTGTGTATTTGTGTGTGTGTGTGTGTGTCTGTGTGTGTGAGTGTGAGAGCGAGGGAGAGAAGAGAAAGAGATTTCAGAGCTCTGAGTTCAGGATGTTTGAGATGTGTTAAACAGTTAAAAGTAGTGTTAGGAGATGTTGTAAAACTGAGGGATTGCTGCCAAAGCAGCTGTTGTGCAGAGTGTTCCCATAGGATCAAGGGGGCTGTTGAGGTGTCAAGCTCATTTTGTTAGAATTCATTATATACTGTATCAACGCATCAGCAGCAGCGTAACACCCCACCAATACTGGATTTTTGGGTCCGATACCGATGCCGATATTTGGGAGTAAAAAATTTCTACCGATATATATCTGCTCCTCAGTCCTTAATGCTGCCAATCCAACAAGGGCAGGTTGTAGTGCATTTTCACCAAAATATACGCCAAAACAGATATATCTGTGATGTGCCAGTATCCCTAGTGTGTGTGTTTGTGTGTGTGTGTTTGTTTTTGGGGGGGGATCATAACATAGTGCAACTTTAGTTCTCCCCCTGCTTTCAGTTGTTCGCCAGAACACGTCTCTAGCATTGTGTGACTTCTACCTGCCATCCTGTCATGATCTGTTTTTTGGCATTTCCCATGGAGATTAGAAATTCATGGTTACCACAAGGAGTAGTCCAGCGGTTCCCAACCTTTTCGGATTCACAGCCCACTTGAAAATCTCAAAAGTGTCCACGGCACACATCTGACCAGAAGTAAATCAGAATCATGCATTCTCAAACATACAGTACAGTAGCGGTAAAAAAAAAAAAAATAAGAGGGTTAAAAATAACCTTATATCCATGGAACTTTCCACATGCGTAACATTAGTAATGGTATCTAGTAAGCTCTGTCTGAAGGGCGCAGTGATGTTGCTTGGCAGACACCAAATGCTTGATGTCTGGCTTAAGGGATGACAGTCTCAGTCGAAGATCTGGCTCAACATTCAGTTTATTCCTGTATTTCGTCTTCAATGCCACAAGCGCCGAAAAGCCAGTGTCACAGAGATACGTCGTCGGGAAAGGCATCAGAAATCGCACAGCTCTGTTGGACAGATCGGGATCCTCAGAAGCAACATGAAGCCAAAAGTTTGTCAGGTACTTCTGTGAGAAAGCCAGTTTCAATGCGCTGTCGCAGGAGAGATCCACAAGATCGTCCTTCTCAGGCCTGCGAGGGTCTCGTCACTGTGGCTGGCGAACGGGTTTTCGATCCAGCTGCACTGCACATCTGGGATGGGGATGTATTTGCGCAGCTTGGTCCTCAAACCATGCAGGTGCTCTTTGTGATGATTGATCACGGTGACGGGAAGCCGCATTTCTTCCTTTGTCAAAAAATCTGACAGATTCTCAAACAAGTCAAAGTTTGACTGGTCAACTCGCCTGGCCCACACATCCATTTTTCTTATGGTCTATTTTTTTTTTTTTTTCCCAATAAAATCTATGTGTTTTGCCCATGATTTGGCGGCCCACTTGCAATACCCTCGCGGCCCGCCAATGGGAATCGCTGGAGTAGTCAGTGCCAAAACTTCCTTTTCAAATACTGGCTACAGGTAACAAATGATGTATTTTGCTCTTTCCATATCAATTGAAAAATGATGGCTTAATTATGATAATTCTGTTTTTCCACAGAGAATTATAATTAATCCATTACAAACAACACCTGTTATTCAATATGTTGATGAAGACACCTCTGAGGTAAAACATTACAACAGTGGCAATAGTAGCATAGCGCATCAATGTGTGTGACTTGTACTCTTCAAAAGGGCGACTAAGCTGTCCTGATTGATTTCCCCCGTTGAATCACAATAGCAGTGGTGGGTAAACGCCTCTGCAGATTGGAGACCCAAGAGGCGGATGTACATTTTTCACTCCTGAAAAGGTGGGGGCTGATTTCATTTCCTGACAGCCTGCTACACCCAGCTGCGAGCCTATATATGATATTCTTTTTATATCCATGTTAACTTTGGGACTATATTTACATACACCAATATTCACACAACACACAACTTTTGAGAAGGTTGTGTGTTGTGTTTTAAGAGTTTTAGGAGTTTACATGGGATGCTTTCTGTTGGAGATTGTTTTGTTGTTTTACTGCAACAGGGCAGTATATCCTAATAAACAGTCTCCATCAGAAAACACCCAATGTAAACTCTTAAAAATGAGTGATATTCCACTTAAAAGTATCTATATACAAAGTTATAAATTCTGGTGTTATATCGCTGAACACCTCGGAGCTGCTCCGCTGATAATTAATATCTAATATCCACTGATAATTTGTGCACTCAAAGTCAGTTTCAACAATGCTTGTCTAAACCTTTCCATTTGATTGAGCTTCATATTATGAGAATACTATGAATTCCAAACCAGAAAATGTATCTTGATCCCCCAGGAAAATCATCCTGGATTACTGTCACAGTCACATTTTCTATCATTTCCAATTCATTTTCAATGGAGCTGCACAGTATGAAGTCAAAATGACACCCCAAATTATGGCACAGGACAAATTGTTCTTTCCTGTTTCTGGCTTGAGGAGAGAGTGTAGTGAATGTTCACTCAGGATCCAATGCTAAATACAATCTGAAGAAGCCTATAGGACATTTCACAAGTTGGGACACCTTTCCAAAACACTGTTGTCACTGTGCAAAGTTGTCACTCTTTACAGGTGTTGGATTTGTTTGTATCCTTCCCACCTTAATTAAACGACTTTCTTTAATCAAGGTACACAAAGTGCATGTAAACAACACAGGTGTCGTCACAGGCATCTCTAAATTCTGGACAGCTTGTTGTTGGTCACAATTCCTCCACTGCTGATTACTGACGACATACGTATATTAAGGCCGTCTACATAATCCCTCAGCATGACATGTTCCTATTTAATGTGCCTTCTCTAACAGCTGCTGCCTTGTTGTCCTGACATTTGCAGGGTATTAGCTGTTGTTCAGACACATATATTGAGACTTATTGTCTATTCTTGTATTATTAAACCCCCTTTCTATCCAGTGTCGACTAGATCTTTCACTTCACTTAAGTGCTTTGGCTTTGACTTAGATGGAACTAAAATGCAAATGGTAAACAATCAAACTCGGTTCATGGGAAGAGGTTTGACGGCAAATTGTTTAAAAGTATCCTACACTTCTGTGATATTTAAGTAAAAAAAAGAATTAAAAGTATTGTGTATAAGCAGCTGAAAAACATTGCATAAAAGAGTTGTAAATGTAAGTTTTAAAAAACAAGATACGGAGGAAAAAACTACTAAGGGGAATGGACTGCAAACAAACAACAAAGCACTGTTTTGTTTCAAGGTAAGACACAGATGGTAACTCATAGTTGTTGGCTGTGGCTTAACACACTGTTCTTACATCTAGTTCCCTACAAACGGCTTATTGAACACCCTCTGAGTATTTAGTCTAGACTTACTGTCGAAAGCCAAAGGGGCCCTTCTCTTGTACTCTAAAACATAGCAAGTTGTATAGTTGTGTAAACTGGGATGGTGTTAGGGGAGGTAGTGTGTTACCTGGGGCCACCGTGTGTGCAGAGGAACTTTCCAGACGGCATCATAGTGTAGCCTTGACTTACTGAAGCCAGAAGAGTAGTTTTACAATGTATTGTACCGAGAGTGGGAGACTTCAGCAATATTTTTCGATTAATTTTGTCTCTTATCTGTGGGTAGCTGTCTCGCTGGTGCATTTGGTACAAGATGGACTTATAAAGGATGGGTACTGGATGCTGACTATTTGCAGGGTATTGTGTGTGTGGGTGTACAGGGCATTAATACCCTCAACATAACCATCCATTCTGGTTAGAAGGAGAAGGGCAATTAAAGTCAGAAAATTAACATTTTTTCGTAATGAGTAATGACAGTTGTTGAAAATTCGACAAAATATGTTGCTTTGGTCATGTTTGCAGTAATACGTAAGGCTTTGGCCATAGTGAGATTGATAGATATAGAGTAATACTTGAAAGGGATGAACTACCGAATGCTACACAGCATATTTTCAGTGGTTCATATTTATTTCTGTTTCACCACTGTATGAGAACAACCTCTGAAAGTACACTATATGGCCAAAAGTCAATGGACACCCCTACTAATTATTGAGTTCAGGTGTTTCAGCCACACCCATTGCTAACAGGTGCATAAAATCCAGCACATAGCCATGAAATCTCCATAGACAAACATTTAGAATGGGTCGTAAAGAGCTCAGGCACTGTCATAGGATGCCACTTTTGCCACAAGTCAGTTTGTGAATTTCTGCCCTACTAGATGTGCCCAACTGTAAGTGCTATTATTGTGAAGTGGAAGCTCCTATGAGCAACAACATCTCAGCCACGAAGTGGTAGACCACGCAATCTCACAGAGCGGGGTCAACGAGTGCTGAAGCGCGTAGCACGTGAAAAACGCCAATCATCTGTTGCAGCACTCACTACAGAGTTCCAAACTGCCTCTGGAAGCAACATCAGAACAAGAACTGTGTGTCGGGAGCTTCATGAAATAGGTTTCCATGGCCGAGCCGCTGCACACAAGCCTCACATCACCATGCACAATGCCAAGCGTCGGCTGGAGTGGTGTAAAGCACGCCGCAGCTGGACTCTGGAGCAGTGGAAATGTGTTCTTTGGAGTGATGAATCACGCTTCACTATCTGGCAGTCTGATGGACGAATCTGGGTTTGGCAGATACCAGGAGAACGCTACCTACCGGAATGCATAGTGCCTACTGTGAAGTTTGGTGGAGGAGGGATAATGGTCTGGGGCTGTTTTTCAGGGTTTGGGCTTGGCCCCTTAGTTCCAGTGAAGGGTAATCTTACATTTCGTTCCTCAAAGTGCTTCTTCCACCCACTAACAATATCCATAGTCCATTTTGTGTTTCCCTACCCCTGCTGAGAAAAGCCTGAGCGATGTCCTGCCTTACCCTCCTGAGTCACTAAATAGTTTGTGAGAACCTCATTGAGGTTCCCATGAGTATTTTCCATAGCCTCCGCGATCTACTCCCACATCCAGGGTTTCACTCCTGCAGCATTTTTGCTGAATCATGAGTCCTTTGTGTCAATCAGACCCAGAAGGCCTCAATCATCAGCTTGACAGCCCCCAGTGTGCATTGGTGGGATCTTGCATCTTGTAAATCCATCCTTGAAAAGTTGGTTTCACTTTCAGAATAATGGTACACATCACAGAATCATCCAATACATATGGTGCTTTCCAAATTCTGCAACAGAGAAGAGAGAAGTAATGGATCCATGTGCCACATCTCACTTTTCCATTACTCATACAATAGTGAGAGGTCCTTTTCCCTTAATTCGGTGGCTCAGTAACAAGCCGGTAGTGCACAGTGTGGCAGGGGATGTAAATGTCCAGAACAGGGTAATTGCTCTGGTATCGGGGGCGATGGGACCAAATTGGAATGAGTCTTGGAGGTCGGAGCCACGTTGATTGAGAAGTAGCAGTGGAGGCGAGAAGGGGCAGACCGCCTCCATGGAGCACAGATAAGGAGGACACAGACAAAAAGACTGGGAAGACCTGGACATCTATTAGAGGTCTGTGTGGGCTGCTAGCAGGGGCACACAAGTAAGCAAATAAGAAAAAGGCTAGTTCCCTCTGTAATGAGTTGAGCGGGAGGTTGTGTGCTGGTCGATCCAGTTTGGCCTCGGCGTGGGAGGCTTTTTCCACCTCACCTTGGGCTCCACCATTGTTTCATCAACAGTTAATGGTTGCACATGCAGTGTGACAAACTGTAGGGGCATATTGGTGATAGCACTAGAACATGTCGTATCATTATAATGAACATGCGACCAATGATGATGCTGATACATTATAACAGTGATGTGGTGATGAGTGTGCTGCTGTACTCAAGCAAATGTTAGCTCAGTACCAATCTCATCACAGGCTATATCCAGGGGGTTGGACCCCAGATCAGTTTGAAGTACTGGAAAATAACATCAATGCAAGCTTGGGATGCTGATTGTAATAGAAGCGCATAGAGTATATCAGATGTCAGAGTAGCAATAATTCATGTGCATTTTGAATACAAAGTAAAACAGCCCCCTGAACAATATTTAATATTACACTGAAATATTACTAATAATACTAATAATGACATTTATTTATGGAGCACTTTTTAAAACAGTTACAAAGTGCAATCTAAACACAGAAACTAAGTAAAAGAAAGTTCATAAAAGTATATTTGTAGGACACTGAAGACGCTACCCTGATCTCTTCAGGCTTGTTCCACAATGCTGTTGCCCTAGCTGAGAAGGCCTGATCACCATTCATTTTCAGCCTGGATTGGAACAACTAAGCAGTAAATTTAGTATCTTTTAGCTGGCACTATCGAGCGACAGCTGTGTAACTATTAAGGTGATTTGGTAATATTTATTTTTTTTCTTCATTGTGCAGATAAAGCTGAGTAAGAGGCTCTTTTAATGCAGAACTGCACACAGCCTTGCTCACCCGAAGACCCCAGGATAATTAAAGAAAAGAAGGAGCTTGTCGTGATCTTTGGATCTAGATGCACAGCCATGGAGCTCACCATTCAAGCATCACTTATGATCTCCCTGGCCTGCATTGGGTGACAGGAGAGGTCATGTCATCGCCCTGCTGAATTGAGGGTTCCTCTCTCCTGTTTCCCCCTCAGTGTCCTCTGCTGTGTTGTGAACCAGAACTGATACAAGATCGTGTCTGACAAAAGAAAATTATATCGGTCATGAAAACTGTCAAAATTGTTATTGTAATTAATTATATGTCCCCTATTTTTTGTCACATATTCCCTGTATTGAAATAGAAACACTAAAACACATGCAGGGACACAGAGCCGTCAGTGTCTCTATGATGCATGGTAGCCAGGCTGTTTTCTTTATCAGTGCAGCGTACAGTACTCTTCGGCTCGCTCCCAGCAACATACCTCCCCTGACTCTCAGATAAAACATGGGGTCTGTCACACAGGCTTGTGCTGAAGCCCGGCAGGGGAGCCCTAATGATTGCAATAAAAAACAAATGCAAATGATTACCTTGGGGTTCCCTCTTCTGTGGAGTCTGTCGCTCAGCCTCTGGCTGTCAAGATGGATCACTGCCATCGTCTGTGGACACGGCGTGTTAGGAAAATAAACACCGACTGGGCCAACGCAGGCAGCAACAGCGCAATAACAATAATACTATTATCTGTTACACTGTAGAGTGGCAAGCTTAGACCATTTTTTGGTAAAGAATAATGGGTAACTTGTAGTTATGGCTGAACAGAGTCTGACTTCAATCATACTCTGCTGATCCTAGTGATCAAATTAGCTCATGTTCATTTGTAATTTCAATATTTCTTTTAAGTGTTATAATGAGTTCGAAATTGATTTTCATAATCTGTGTCATGTTCTACTAATGTTCCAGCCATTCTGTACCTTTGATCTTATTTGAACTATATTATACGGTGCACCTGGATAATTATGAGAATGTTCACAAGGGCATATATGGAGGATTTTTTTATTTCATGTCCAGGGAAGGATCATACAATTTGTATTTGATGGGATTTTTGTATTTTAGGGTTTAACACTATGTCATAAATGAATCAGAAAAACGTCGATCAAGCCTAAAATGAATGCCATTTTATCCCAGCTGGGTTGCAAGGAAGACACACATGCACAGGTGGGGCCCAAAAGTGTCCCCTGCTCCCTTGTCCTACCTCTTACAATATATCCACATTGAATGGGTTCATTTTATTGGCAATTTGGTGCCATGCACATCAAGCAGTAAATTCCAATGTGTTCTCATAAAGTGTTAGTAAGATATCTTATGCATCTTTGAGTCATACTATACCTACACATGGTCATGACCTATCACTGTGCACAACTTAAGGGTACCGTTAAAGTAAGGTTAAGGTTATGCAACTAAAACAGGGTTAAGGTTCGGTTTAGGTTTAGCCAACTAAAACTTTGGTTAAGGTTAGGCAACTAAAACAATTTTCTTCAAGGACCTATTGGTCACCGTACCCAATGTGACAAGAGGATTGCCACTAAAATCATCGCTGTGAGTCTGGTAGATTGTGGCAATGTGTATGCTAACGCTTTAGCATACAGCATGCTACATTTACAAGCGTATACACCCGACCTCCATTGCCTCTTTCCATGGCGCTATAGTCATGTTTGCTCTGCCTCCTATTCCACTGGATTCATAGAGTGTCATACAAATTATGATGCATTTCAGTTGGTCCGGGATACTTCACTCTACTATACTTCACCAGAGTTTACAGCACTTGAGAAAATGAAGAAAGCCTATTCTCTATTGAGCAATATCTAATTAATAAAAGATAAAAGTTGTGTTATTGTGAAATTTCTTCATATGTTAGCTGTGAATTGTCACAAAAATGTTACAGTCTTCCTTCAGATGAAAGTCGCATAACGTCACACAACACTAGACCTTACATTTGGATTCTTTTGCAATACAGTGATGTAGAGCGATATATGGCTAAATCCATTTAAGACTGTAAGACAATACACACAGTGCTCTGGCATTTTATAACAACCCACATTGTTGTATAAGCTTAAGTTGCAGAGTAGCAAGCCAAGTATCCAAACTGTATTCACAGAAGAGATGAAGGCAGCTCATCAACTAAGGTAGCGAGCCAGAGAGGTGAGATCACTATAATATGAGTGAGATCAATATATTTCTTTCTGTTCAATTCCTCTAGTCAGCTCGAGGACAATCAGCAGTTTTATTTTTCCTCTATAGGCAAAGAAGATAGAAATTAATCTGTTGAATTGCCTGCTGTTGAATGGCCAGTTCAATTTGAGGATGTTTTGGCACTCGTAGGTCATAACTAAAGAGTTGAGTCAACACGATGAAAAACTTTTTTCAACTTTTTTTTTTTTTTTTAGGGTGTCAGCTTTTCAGAATTGGAAGACAAGGTGAGTCAAACCAAACAGGAGCAGAGTTGTACAGTATATCACTCTGAAATAAAATCACATGGTTTGCCAATATAAGGCCTCAGGGGCTGCATGTGCCAGGCGGGATCCCCTCACTTCCTCTATATTAAATGGAGTGGAGACTTAATGTTTGATTCAGTTGTAGAATCTGCCCCCAGCTCTCTGTCATCAGGTGAACTGAGGACTGTAGTTATGGCGATGTGAGATGAGTGCAGGGCAAGGACGACTTCCTCTGCAGCCAGATAGATAATGCACTGTCTTCAGTAAGCATTCTGTAGTGTAAGCTGGTGGCTAATCCTCGTGACAGGTTCGTCGTGTCCATTTCTGGAAACCAATAGATCAGATGATTGATTTGTTTTATTCAGGTATCTGCTGTGTTTCTCTCAAAATAGACCGTTTTCAAAATAGCATCTAAAATACTGATAGCACTGATAGTGATAGTATACATTGTTTCAAGGTCAAGGCAAGCAGCCACTGATGTTAGTATAAACCCATTAAATACAAAACAGCAAAATAACAAGCTGAAGATCACATTACAGCAATAGAGAGCAAGCACACCAGCAGCCATATTGCTGAAGCTGGAAACACCATAATTTCTATTTTAGCTACTTTTATGGTTCGTTGTCGTTGTTTGGGTCCTTCAGGGCTCAAGGAGCCTATCGGTCAAAACAATCTAAACAACAATTTTATGATTGATTTGTCATGCAGTTACATAAGAGGCTGATATAAAGTATAGTACAAGACTTGAGAAAAATGTTGAAAATAATAATGATGTTGTACCAAGGGAAAACAACATCAGGGGCACTTGTTTTGTTAATGTTTCCATCTCTAAGACAGGACGATATGTGAAGCGCTCCTTTAAAGTGCTCAAATCAGTCATCTCTTTCCCTTGGTCCGTTTAGACGTGGACTATATGTAGAGGTTTGCTAATGTATTTTTACAAATGTGAAAGAAAAGATTTAAGTCCATTTGCCTCCCTCGATATTTTGGAAATGAATGTGGCATTATGAATTTAACGAGTGAAATATCCCTACTGCAAGAGGAGAGAATTACGATGAAACATGATGTCGTTAGGGCCATTCTCCGAGTTTGAGGTGGACTTAACTGTCGGCTGAAATGACTTTTCTAATGATCTAAATTTAAATGATGAATTCGTGTACAGATTTGGAACGCTGATATGGGGATGATTAGGATATATGACTAAAGACCAGATGCGCCAAACCACCTCTGTGCGATGCATGACACGTTCGGGTGATTAATGATGACTTCTGACGTTTGCGTTAGGCAACTCAAAGAGCAACTTGCCGTCTGTGAGACAGCCCCTCTTACGGACAGAGATAAACCATGAGCTGTTCTGGGAGAGCATCTGAGATGTGAATCTGTTTCCACTTCATAGTCTCTTCACTTACTAGGAGATGGAAAGAAACATTCACATGCATTACAAGAAACAATCACATTATTTCTCCAAAAACGTCAAGACCTGGACTTTAATGCCATCTATAAGTGAACCATATAACTCATACTGTGTTTACGTATTCTGATGGAGAGTCCACCCTACACCCTAAGATCCCATTAGGTCCCACTAAGATTTAGTGAAGGAACTTGGTCTCAGCTTAAAGTTTAAAAGGAAACCAATGTTTAGAATTGCTAAATGCAATGTAAATATGACATCTGAGTAACGATAATCCAAAATATTGAACAGATTTTTACTAGTGTGGCAACTAACCCCAAACGAAGCAAAGGGGTTGAAAACTTGATTTCTCTGTTATTTGAATTTTATCCTTCTACATAAATTTCAACAATTTTGTTTTCACTTTGAGTGCTTTGCATAGAACTTAGATGAAAAATCCCAAATAAATGTGTTTTAAAATAATTTAATGGCACAACAAAATGTGCAAAATGTCAAGGGGGTTGAATACTTTTGCAAGGCACTGTATGTATGGAGTCAATGTTTTGACACTGTACTTTGTCAACATATGTATGTGTTGAATTAACAAAAATGCAGGGCAGATTTGCTGCAGCACATCAGTGATGTCGAATTGATAACTCTACACTCAAAGAAAAAAAGAATTCTATGCTTGACACAAAACAGCATTTTTCTCTGAACTGCAGCTATGATCTACTTTAAGACTCTAAACCTTCCACTCTATTTCTTCCTGCAGGCAGAGGACCTCACTTTGTTGAAAAAGGTTGCATTGCCACTCAATATCTGAAACTCTAAAAGCTGCTTAATCGGTGTTGAGAGAATAGTAAGATATGAGTAGCACAAGAATGAGCTCCTTTTGTTCGAGACAATGTCCTTGAGGACTTTCTAGTAGCTATGGACAGCATGAGATGAACTCAGCACGCTAAAAGCCTCTTAGACACCAGCAATGAGATACTACATGCAGGCTTTTAGTTCCTGTAATCCTGAGTTGCTCATCACACTTACAGACATTTAACACAAGTGCATTACACTTGAGCCTAGTGTTAAGTTGTGTTCTCAACTTTCAAGAGTGTGTACATACACAAGATAAAAAACATGAGATCAATGCAATTTAGCATTGCTTGAACCACTTGTCTAATAAAAAAAAAAAAAAAAAAAAACAGAGACACATCTTTGTGTTACAGAGACACCTACTGGTGTGCGTTTCCTGTGACGTGCAGCAAGGCAGGCAGAAAGCACGGGCTGCCAGACATTCAGGTATTAAAGAGTTTACATGCAGTGTGAAATTGTGTCCTCAGTGTGCCCACGTCTATGGGTAAAAGACGGCGGGGAGCGTGGGTTTTGTGCGAGTGCACTTCGTTCACACATTTTTTACACCGCAAACAAAAGCAAGGTGTGTGTAGATTGGGATTTAGGATTCTGATTTAATTAGCTTTGACTCTTGGGGCTGCCTCTAAGGAAGACGCTCCTACATGCTGCAAAACTCATTATGGGTGAATTAATGAAGTGGGATGTACACTTGGCATCATCCATGTGGCATGCACTGATGCATTATGTATTATTATTATTATTTAGTGCACCAACAAATCAAGTTTGTTTGCCGGTGTATATCAGGGACAGCCAAGGAGCAGTATGTATTGATTCAAATAGAGGTAGTCTTGCTTCCCTTCACACCGCAACCTTCATTCATCATTTTTTAGAAGTATGTCCCCGATACTATCAGTCTGTCGATTCTACCGCACCATTCCACGCCATTTTAGTGTCTGTATTACATTGTTGGTCGCCAGTGATTTCCATCTCTGATCATTTCTTTCAGTTCGATGATCATGACAGGATGAAATACTGAGATATGCTTCAGAAAGGTGC